>JAUOZQ010000184.1:0-103658 GCA_030710315.1 Anomotaenia brevis
GGATTAAGGCATGGCTCCGTGTTTTCACCCCACTCTGTCAATGCTATTCGTCTAAGCTTTCTCAAATAAAGCGAGAATCCCACATAAATTATATTCACCCATTTTAACTCCTTGAGATATTTCTGATCCTTCGACAAATACACCCGAAAAGTAGCGAATGATTAGCTGTTTCAGGAGATGACAAGAGCATTTCTGAAATGCATTATAGTACAGTTGGAGGATTGCGGTGAATGTTAACAAAGCTCCCTCAATGGGATTTTACACAGGGGATCGAAGATTGCAGAAATTCAACTAATCAGCAGCCGGAGGAGGCGCATTCAGGACCTCACCGCCATTTTGCAAGTGGGAGACATTGATGATTTGGAATGGTTCTAAACGGCCACTAGCCAGTGAGGCGATCCACTCCATTTGTTGATGACCGATGGAAATCACCAAATCCCCCAACGATTTAGGCAGCAGAACGAGTGTGGCCACCTTCTTCTGGAAATCTATTCCTCTAGTGCACTTGCGAATCTGATTGCGAAGCAGAAGACCAAGGCTGGGAGGCGATGTCAGCATGGAAGTGCATCCATCCATCCATCCATCCATCCATCAGACACTCCATCTGTAAACCCGCGACGATAGGGTTGTGACGGCAGAACTGCAACGCAGGTTCGACGTATTCCACATAGTTCCACAATCTGTTTGGTGAAAGATGATATTCATGAGAGTGGAAACTGATGAGTAGACGAACAGCCGTTTACAGTAACTCCAGCAGATTTTCTTGCTCCCTCTCCAGACAGAATTTATTAATCCGTTGGTGAGTAACGAGATGAATGAAGACACCGACCCAGTTAAACGCTGAATCGTAGTCTTTCCTCCACTCGAATTTCGAGTAGTCTTGCCTAAATAGGCTGTCGACCGCTCTTAGTTCCTTTAAGAACGGGGTGACATTGACCTGGATCTCGTGCAGTACTGATCGTCCTGGTTGTAGTTTCTCGTTAGATTGTGCACCAACGATTTGAAGAGGTGATCAAAAATGTACTGCGAATCGATGTTATGAACATCGAAGATAAGTATTTAGTGAACTCTGCTATTACTCTAAATTTCCATCCATTAACGGTGTTGATTGGAGAAAATCGCAGTAAATAAGGCGGACTGGTGAGAATAACACAGAGGTCACTAGGTCGTCAAGGTGTCTCGTGAAAGATGGTGTTCGTGGGAGAGGAAATTGTAGAGAAGTCGAGCAACCGTTTGCAGTAACTCTGGTAGAGCATGTCCTTCCCCATCACCGCAGAATTTGTTTCTCCTTGGGTGAGTGTCAAGCTGCATGAGAACACCTACCCAGTTTGACGCTGGATCAACATACTTCTTCATTCCCTCGAAATCTGAATATCCGTGCCTACAGAGGCTGTCGATTGCTCTTAGTTAGCTTAAGAACGGAGTGACATTGCTCTGGATCTCGGAAATGTAAGGATCATCCCCGTTGTAGTTCTTCATTAAAAGAAACATCAAAGATTCGGAATCGCTCATCAAAAACACATTCCGATTCGATTTTGTGAGAAGCCTGTCTATTTGGCGCAGAAAACGGTAATGCGTGAGTCCCACAGTAGCATTCCTGTTTTCATATAGTTCCTTCAACACAGAAATGAAAATGTAGTCCAATGTGGAGCACTACCGGTAACGGTTGGATTGTTTCTGAGATCGTAACCATGGCGAACGAGAATCGGGAGAAAGTTTGCACATTCGTAAGCACACACATTCACTAGATGTGCCAATGAACGACGTTATTAGAATTCGATAATGGATGATTGGTTGAATCAACTTAGCATGTACGCAGCAAATTGCCTAAATTGCGTAAATTGCTTGGTTAACTAAGCGACAATGACTGAATCGGAAGTACATACTAATGTTACTAAGAAGCGTCTCAGTCAATTCGCATAAACTGCTCGGCTGCCTGGTTGGGTCATTTGGAGAAAGCGACAGCCAAGGAATTTTGTCCAACAGCCCGATTGGTGGATGAGAGCTTTGCAGTGATAGGGGTTACAAATAAGCATATAAAAATCTCTTTATTTAGCGCACTCTCAAACACAAATAAGGCGGTGGGTGAGGAGGATAGGGGAGCTGGGGAGAGGGAGGGGATGGAAGGGATGGGGTGGGAAGGACAATTTCCCTAAGAAATTAGCGCCTCTCAACGTCTGTTGGTAGGTTTTGCGTGGCGGTGGTTGTGGTGGTGGCTTTGTTCCATTTTCCCTCGAAGCGACTATTGGCTCCCACCGAGATCGCAGCCGTGACGAGCAAGAATCGGCGGTGAATTCTATTGGCCTGATTCTATTGCAAATATAGTCGAGTCACCTCACCAAAAAACGCCGAGTTCACGTGTGTTCGCTTGGGCTTTTTTTCAAAAACCTACGAAATCCAGTAAAATTGGGTTTGAAAAATAATTTCCTCTGCCTAAAAGATTGGTAAATTTCATAAAATAAGTTTGATTTCGAAAAAGCAGATAAACGGAGTCAACTCATGTATAGCATCGCAATTGGGATAAATGGACAGCTTTCTCATCTATGGACTGGATGTTCACAAAATTTAACCAGACTATGTTTTTGAACAGCTATCCGAATCGTTGATGCGCAACCTAATTGAAAACTACAATCAGGATGATCCCTACTTTCCCGAGATTGGGAGCGATGTCGATCCCGCTCTTAAATGAGCTAGGAGTAATGGACAGCCTCTTCAGGAACGGCTATTCGGAATTCAAGTGGATGAAAGACTACGAATCAGCGTTTAACTGGGTCGGTGTCATCATTCAACTCGTCACTCACCCAAGGATTAATGTATTCTGTCTGGAGAGGGAGCAAGAACCTCTGCCCGAGTTACTGCAAACCGCTGCACGTCTTCTCGTTGATTTCCTCTTTCATACCACTTCACCGAAAACTTGTGGAAATATTCAACACGTGTGGGGAATAGGTTGCAGTTCATCCTAACTTTTCATTGAAAGATCTTATGATGCCTCCATAATATCCATACAGATATTAGTTAGTAAGGCCAAAATTCAACGACCGCATCGATGCAATTCTGACACTAAGTTTTTGCCATAACCGCACTTGTGATTTGTGGTAGCTAATTTGTGAAGGGCCTATGCTACTTTGCATCACACATAGCAAAGTGTATTCCTAGCCATGATTGATACTGTAAGGAGGCAGCGCACAGATTCAACTCGCATTCCAACCTTGGCTAGAGCTTATCACCAAGCCGAAACCCGATATTAAGTTCTCATACTTACCAGATTCTTCAAATCTCTACAAAGGAGCGCTAGGATTTATTTCATATTTCCACTATGGCTAACTACACTTCCGATTAGCGGTCCAAAATGCCTGGGAAATTCAATGATTACCAATCATCCTACCACCCACCAGACGCGATCTTTGCTATGCATACATTTCGAAGCCCATTTTCCCACTTAGCTTCGTCAATAGCACCTCGGCTAATGAATCCTGTTCTTGTGGCTTCGCCTTAATTACTTCCTCCAGCATCACCACCAACATCACCAGTGCCACAAGCCTTACAACGAAGAGGCAGTGGGGCATTAATTTTGGTACTTCTTTGCAGCAGGTGATGGTGCACTACGCAGACGACCCACGTCATGAATCTTCAAAAGATAAAAAGGAAGTTGCTCTCTTCAGTGAAGGTATGAACCGTAAAGGCATGCATAGCAGCAACAAGAAATGTAGTTAGTCTGGAGATGCAAAGAATGTTTCGACCAATTCTGGTACTTTTTGCTGCAGATACATGTATAACCAAAGAAAATTGTCATTTTTTTGGCATTTCTGCACTGACGTACCTTCCAAATACCGGTGTTCTAATTCAACAAAAGCAATTACTCAAAAAGTGATCGATCAAGACAATCAATTTATGCTTTTCACGAATTTCCAATGTATTTTCGGGAATCCTTCCGTGCTCCCGTTCACCGCGTTGATAAGCCAGCCTTTTGAATTCATTCAGTGGTTCGTTGCTAGCTTGGAAATAGCCAGTCATGGAGACAACCTCCTCTTCCAGAGATTGAGGGACTATTAAAGTGCCACGGAGATTAGGCTGAGAGATGTGCAGATTGTTAAATGAATGCGGTCCAAGAGAGGCCACATTCTACAGGAAATCCTTTCCTCTGAAGCATTCGCGAACCTGATTACGAGCCAGAAAACCAGGGCTGGCTGACTGGCTGGCCGGCTGGCGATTTCAGCAGAAAAGGCATTCATCCATCAAATGGTTCATCTGCTAGATAGGGTCAAAATAATTTGGTCTGATTTTCACGAAATAGCCCTTTAATCTAGAGGAAGATGGTTGCAGCAGTTAAGAACAGTGAAAAGTCGAGCAGCAATTTGCAGTATCATTAGAGGAAATACCTCCACTTCCCTCTTACTGCAGATTTTCCTCATCGTCGGGTGAATAACTAGATGGAATGGTATATCGATCCAGTCAGTAATTGGATTCTCACATTTCCAGAACTTGAAACTGCAAAATCAATACCCAATGAGCCCGTTGGCAGCAATTCACATTTGGCAGACTCGATCGCACACATTGTTTGAGTCATCTCATAAATGCATTCAGTGATTTAAAACAGTGCGCTGCCTTGGAGCAGCACTAGCGTTGACAGGGATCCTTTCTGCTACTTGTGATGAAAAACCTCACCTTTACATACAGATTTGACTAGCACCCTATTAGGCAGTGATAATTGAGTTATTCAAAGATGAGGTAAAAGTAAGAATATGCGGTGTCTATACATGTTGGATTTGCAAAAAAGGACAGTGACAGCGTTAAATCCTTTCCTGGAGCTCTGTCGGAACCAGCATTGGAGAATTTTCGCAGTGAGCGATTGGATTCGCCCTGTTTGCTGTTGCACCAGCTCCACAAATCCAACAAACGTCGACACAACCACCTCCACCACGACAGTCATTAGAAGACTGCTATTGAATGAATGCGGGTTTTTTTAAGATAAGGACATCTGTCTTCCTTGAAGTGGTATCTTTGCTGTTACAGTTTTGGTTAAATATAAATTTGGTTGCCCTCGAAATAGCGGCTATTGAATGAGCCGAAACGCCTAAAAGAGTCTAGAAATATCGCATGCATTTCATCCAAACTGAGTAATTATTAATGTAAATTTCATGCTGAACCTACCAATTAAGTCTAACAATCTGAATGCTCAAAACTGAATCGCATGGTAGTTGCCGAAAAATTTCAGTGGCGTATTTCAAAAATTTCAATAAACATGACCATAAATCAACAGCGTTGCCTTCAGATTAGCAGAGACATTTCAAAATACAGCGCCATTTGAAGTGCCTATTTTAATGAACTGTTTCTGGTAGTTAAAAATTGGCTTAAATCATGTAAACTTCTCGGATAATTTTTAAAATAACTTTAATGATTTCCATAATTTGAAAGCTATGCATCCAATTAAAACTGGAAAACACTCAATCACTAGAACGTTATTTTAGTGAATTTTATGGCGCACGCCCGTAGTCATTTATATTATGCTTCGTTCCCATTGGTATATATTGAGTAAATAGGACATAAAATGTTCCCTTATAACTCTAAAATGGTTGCTTTGATGTCGCTAGTTTTACTTAGAAAAATAAAATTAAATCTACGTACATTCTGATCATACCGGGAAAGCAAATAGATCGTTCGTACTAGATAAACAATTCATTTTGTTACTATCCATGGACGTTTTGGAACACCTGAACTGGAATAAAACAGGTGAATTCAGTCAAGATGCGGGGGTTTGACAAAATAGTTGAAACATTTAACATGTTGGTATCACAAACTTAGTCCATGGTTTAAGCAAACGAAAGTTGACCACTTTAATGCATTTTTTATTGCATTTGGCATTTGATATATCCATTTACATGAATATTGCATAGCTATAAATGCACTTCAGCTAATTGAAATTTTACTTTAATAGGGCAATAGAGTTACAATTTGTTGAAATAAGCCTTGCTAACATGGAAATACCTAAGGATTATTTAAAACTCATAATGCTGAATGACTTCGAGAAGGGAAAATCAGCAGCCTACGAAGAGGCTAGAGGCACTCACACAGTTTATTGAGGGATTACAAAAATGCAAGAAGACAGTTTACGGAATTTAAAAGAAGAAAATTGAAACGAACACGGCTTAGTCGAGTGTGAAGATAAGCTGCTTTTTGAAAAAACTTATCCTGCTCAATCGGTAGAGTTTGGATTTGGGATCTGACTAAGTTAAAACCATATTTTCTTTCATAGTTGACTAAAAAAGTATAGGTCCTATAACTTTGAAAATGGGTGCCTCATGAACCGTCTCGAAACCATCTCAAATCTGGAATTGACAAAATTTTCTCTACCATCGTCCATACGCGCTAACTTGTTTCCTCTTTAAGAAGAAAGACCCTATCCACAACAACAACAACCGAAAATTTAGCTTCATGGACGCAATTTATTCTTCGGTCCATGTGGGGTGATCCCGAAGTACTAACCACCTTATTATATATCATACCTACTGTCTTTATTAAGGCAGTGTTTGAATAAAGCCGTGAGGTGAATGGAAAAGTAAATTATAAAAGCGGTTGCATTTCATTAGGGCACAAGTCATTTTATTGACTGATTACCTATAAGCAACGTTAACGAGAAATTCAACTAACAAGATGCCTTTGAAACTTTGGAGCAATAGATGAGTTCCTCACTGCAACTGCATCACTTTGCAATGACAGTAGTTTTTCATAAGAATGTTTGCGATAATTCCTTTGGGTCATTTTTATTCCCACAATTTTCGATTATTGGAGATGAAAGATGAAAAATATTATCATTAAACTATTTCAGATGATTCAATAACTAAATGATTAAATGAATTAATCCAACTTTAAATTAAGTATATTTTTTGGGAAAACTGTAAGGAGTTGAAATAAATACTAAGAAAATCAAATCATCACTACAGGAATTTGAAAACCCAAACGATAATGTTTATGAGCCGTTACAAGACACTTAGGAATACATTCGGCTAAATATTAAGGTTGCAAATCGTAGCCAAAATCTCTAAACGCTTCTAATACTTAATGTGTGGCATTTAAACAGAATGTTGTATTATCGATCCGAAGCAGTTCTGCTAAGCAAAAAGACCAGATTTTTAGAGGAGGGACCCGGTACTGGGCCTCAATTTCCTCAATCTTTGTTTCTGTATTAGACACACACTACCGGCCACATATCCAAGTATAAAGCTGAGTTATATGCCATGAATACTTGCAACGTAGTGAAGGGCATTAACGTAAAAAGTATATGGTATTCATTAATTTTAGCGTTTAAATTATAACTTCAATTAACCTTATGTTTAAGGCATGACATCAATTAATTTTTAAAAATGTTTTTTTGATTATTATTGTATCTTTATTTTTTGACATTTGGCATTTCATCTTTGAAATTCCTTTTAATAATTATCACTAAAAATACGAGGAAGTTAATATATCCTGTTAAATAGCATTAGCCATTTGCAAATAAAAATATTGAATAAATTTACCATGTATTGTTTAAATGCATCTCTAACAACATCTAATTTAGTTAATAATTTATTAATTAATTAATAATTTATTAAAATCAAAAATGTTTTACAAACATATTATTAATGCTATTGCGTGATTGTAATAAATAAAAATAGACTAAATAATCCCCATGGAGAGGTGCTGCTACATTCCTGATTCAGTGATCATATAAGCCAGGTATCACCATCTGATGAGTGCTTGATACTTCCTATAAGCCATATTTGTGATAATCGAAGGACTTTGCGCGTCTGGCCATCAACAAACTTAAGAGTACCACTAACTCTTATGATATTATCAACAACAGCTGGAGTGCAAACAAGAGCCGTGAGTTCTTCATAGTTAACGATACATTTGGAATTGATAACCAAAAGCCTGGAGTTCTCTTATTTACGGAATCAAAACTTTTATTGAAAAAATTTTTCCAATAATAAATTCAGGAATTTAAATTATAATATACAGATTTCAGCCAAATATGCTTCTTCTAATGCCCAAATATCGAAAGTTAATATTTCTATATAACTTGAAGCACATTATAAAAAAGAAATTCCTTTAAATCCGAACTTTTTTGTCTATCATTATATGATGTTAAGAGAAGAAGTTCATTGAAATTTCGCACATAAATCTGCTTGAATAATGGCTTTTCCACAACTTGTTTGGGTCTCCATTAACCCATCAAGGGGCGATTCCTGCTAGGCAGAAATCCATTGTAGCCTATTTAAACTCTGGCACGCCTCATGCTAAATTCACATCAGCTCTAACACGCACCTCTGTCCCTTCTACATTTACATGTATATTATCTCCCACAAATTGCAAGCGTTGTGTTGCTGTCCAAGCTTAGCAGTCTATTTTGCAGTGCTGCTTGTGTCTTCTGCAGATAAGGCAAAAGTTGGAAAGATGGAGTCTATATGTTTTGGTTTGGATATATGGCTACAAATAAATTCGACTCGTCAGTGAGAATGGTTGGTTTCAGCTTAATCACAGGTCAGGTTTGTCTAAACATTCTACTTTTTTTAGAAAAAATGGACTCACTTTTATGTGTCTGGAATTAGAAACTTCTCTTTGCATCTCTCGATAGTCACCTTTTTTTAAAATCATTAAAATTACTTCGACCGTGAAAGGCTTTTTAACAGCGATTGCTGATAAATTCCTTCTTTGTCGAAAAAAAGGAACCACGATTTTAAACTCCTTTGGCCCTCCGTCGGCCTTTAAAAAATGAGTTATTAGAATGGGTTTGTTCATTTTTAATATATATCTGTTTCATACATCCAAAGCCATCATTAGTAGCGGCAAGTGTTTAAAATTCTACAAGTAGAATTCCTCGAAGGGTTCATTTACCCTTACTTTTTCTAAACAAATTGTTAATTAAGGAGCTCCATAGGGCTTAGTCTTTCTAATGACAATGGATATGGTTCATGGTGACTTTTTCTGGCATAGGAAATTCTAACATGTCGATGGCACTCAAACTTCATAATGGATAGGTTTTAGGGTTCTTATCGAGTGCAAATCTGGGCTGAACACGTGCATTGAAACGGATTGGCATACCGCCATAAAGATTAATCGCTGTTTATCTTGTCTTTTTAACCAAATATTGAATTAGAAAGTCATATAAAATTAAAATGGAATGTAAATTTAAAAATTATTAATATGCATTTTGTGCATTATCTTTGTAGTGTTACGCGAAACTCAAACACGTTTGGGAGACTTAAACAACTTAATTATGTTTATTAAGGTGCGCTTTTGAGACAGGATCTGCCACATCACATCACAAAGCAATGACAGTGACTGGCTGAAAAATAAAGTCAGCAATGTTGTGCAAGATCCGATTCAGCACAGCTAGTCACTCTCCATCCTCCAAAGTGCCATTAGCTGAAGTCTGAATTTCCGACCTCGCAGCAATAGCGTTTGCAGGTGAGTTTATAATTCAAGTCAAATCAAAGCATTACATGCAACTCTTCATAAAGGTAAGCATACATTCCCTTTAATCATCTAATTTAAATGAAAACTCGAAAAAAGTGATGTCGTTTGACTCTCTTTTTTGATCTTTATAGACGTTAATTCTGATGACGTATGGGGTTGTAGAAGCGTCCCTCAGGTCTCAGGGTCGACGTATGTAAAATTGGGTTAGCACTAAGTGCTGCAAATGGAACTTTTTGAATTTTCTTATTTCCCTATATCTTTAATAAATCATGAGGTCTTTTTTAGGAATTCGGGCCTTTACCTACGGTTAAGAACCTGTATACAAAGTCATCAGCATAAAAGTAGAATGAGGCGGTAAGCATTGCGTTATAAACGAAGACTGAAGTGCATCAGAAACGAAAGGCATTGGGATATGCTCTACGGATGATTGGAATGCTTTTTTCCTACTACAAATCCACATGAGACTTGATGAACTTCATAATTTCTGGGCTTTCGTTGTTTCAACACCTACTGATGAGACCATTTGAATAAGACAGGCGAGAAATCCGAAAGTACCAGTTCTAAGCTCAGAAGTGCACATTTAGTGGTACCATGACAGGTATTTAAGAAGAATTACGTCTTTGTTTAAAAACGTATTTTTGACAAATTTTGCACACCAACACTTGTGATGCATAGCGCAAAGAATAAATTAATATAGAGGCCTAGCCTTTTGCATCACTAACTCTTGATTGATTAGGTGAAGTGGATGTAAGCCTTCGTTTCCCTTCTTCCCTTTTGAGAAAGGCAATGGTTGCGTTGAAATATCTTTCAGTTACAAACCCATCAGTAAAGTGGCTACGAAGCCTTCGTCAGTGGATGCAACTGTAGTTAATACAAACCACTTACTTTATTATTGAATTATCATCTTTTTTTTAAACAATTCATTAACATTTCCAGCCCAACCCCTACAAAAAAGAGAAACCTCAATGTGAGTGAAAAACCGATAAATAAGAATGTGGTAAATTCGTCACCAAAGAGGTAATCGAATGTCTTCAATGATTTCGATATATACTTTTCTATTTTTAAAAGATTTTTTTTTAATAGAAATGATAATAGCAATTAATTGAACTAATTTTGTTTGTCCATTTACAAAAGATAGTTTTTAGTGCATATTTCCCACTCATTGAAAGCACAGAGATGAAAATCACTTGGTGTAATAGCTATCTGAATCAACAAATGCCCCAATTTGCATAATGGGCGGCCAAGTTAGCTTTCTATCTCGGCATGGATTAGTGTGGGTGAAGATCACTAGCAATCCACTGCCAAACGTTGATTACGTCGTTTGCCGTTCAAGTGCCTGCCATATATATGACGAACGCATATAGGATCTTCATTTTGAAAGCCTTTGAAAAACACTCCACCGTAATCCGTCGACATGGCAATTCCAAACTCAGAAAGGTCTAATTAGGAAGAAAAGCATGGGGGACGTTGGCTACTCGAAAAATTTAATCAGTCCGAGAAATAAGCTTCATCAGCATGGTTGATTTTCAAAGGCTACTTCAAAAAATGCCACTATTTCGTCTAATAATGAGAATTATTCTTGGCCGAAAGATGAACAAAGTAGCTTTTCTTTATTCAATAGCTGCATAAATAAGCCTTTAGAGGAAATAAAGCAACCCATTCAGAGTTATGAATAGATGAAAACTCTCCAACTGGCGGCGTTATTAACAGAACGGGAGCTGCACCCTTTTAAATTAGATGCTTTGAAATAGCGTTGTGAAAATTTCCTCCACATGTTTTGCAGTCGCAAAATCCTAACCTAGGGAGTACTTTTGTGAAGATTGCAATGGTTAATTCCAATAATGAAATAATGCTCCAGAAAATTCGAATATTCTTCTAAGATATGGCATACAATCCAGGAGTAAAAACCAAAAAATCATGCTTGCATTAGTGCTTATTTGGTATTCGCAATAAAATAATAATACAAAAAACTGAAATTCGTTGGGCCGAAATATCTCAAGAATATTTTAGGACGAAGAAAGTGTTATTCGTTCCTAAGAATAATTCATTTCCATTTAAAGGAAAACTAAAAACAAAATGATGATATTAATAAACCAACGTTTCTATAAAAAAATGCTTCAGCTGCCATTGGTAAATCACCGTTTCGTGGAGTATCCATTTAGTTCAACCGTGATCGTGATTTGAATGAAGTAGAGTTTCCTCATTTTAAAGACGACGACGAAAACGCTTCAAGCTAAGTCGCGACCCTCTGCCATTTATCTGCTAGGTTACGTCTATGTTTGCAGTAAAAACAAGGATGAAATGGATCTTGAAAGATTTCATATATGAGAAAGCCCGTCTGGGCAGTGGACGAGAATCACGTGCCTTTTCGTTTTCATGCAGGAACTTCCCAAATGTCTGGTGCTACTGAATGGCTCCCCAGGATTGTAGGTAAGTTTCTTGCATTTACAGCATTGTGATTTCGAGTATCCTTTTGGTAATTTGAACGATAGTGTTGATTCTCCATTTTGAAAAATGAGTATTGAGGTAGCACCTCATACTTGAAAAATAAAGCCTTGCAAGTTTTAAGAAACATGTATCTTTAAGGCTTTTGGACTGGAATGATTTAGTCATACATGGCATTCCTGGAATATAATTATTAGTTTAAATTAAACGTTTGAAAAATTAGCGACTGGGAAACGCTTTTACTGAATGGTTTTTAAATACTTGTCACACTTGCCTCCCTTGTGGTTGTAGATGGTCAGGGCAGAATGTGCGAGGTCGAGGCAGTTATGGTAAGTTAATCGAGTTGGTGCTTTGCTAGATTGTCCACCAAGTGCCCTTATCTCTGCGATTAAGAGTGCCTGAATATTGCCAAATGCTTCTACATTTTGAACAGCTACTCACGTTGTGCTTTTTATTTGAAGGGCGGAGACACCAGTTGTCGGCCGATCTAGAAAAATTGGATCGAGGGCTTTTCGGATTGTTTGCAAATACGCCAGATCTTCTCAGACTGACTTTTGGGCATTTTAAGCATTATAGTGAATTTTTTAACTATTGGAACATGCATTCAGCGTTAAATAAAATTGTGGACTTTAGCTTACAAGAAATCAGTCCATTTGGGTTACATAAGTTAAAGATCACTATATAAATTAATTAATAAATCAGCAGATATTAGTTTGAACACTTAGGCGGCAGCAGAAAAAATAGAATCAGTAGAAAGTGATGTGTCGAATAAAAAAAGAGTTAAAAATAGTCTTGATGAAAGGGTAAGGGTTGGAGTTAAGGTTATTAGGGTTGAAGTTACATTCATGCTAAATTGAGAAAAGGATTTATGGTTTTTGAGGCCATTTTCCTCAAGGAAAATCTTTCATCAAATTGGTGGTTGATTAAACCTGAGTCACTTCTCAAATGTTCTCCCAGATATTTCTTCGTTTTCAATTAAGTTTTTCTCGTCAACTCATTGTTTAACTTTCTTCTCTTATTCTCCTTCATCCAAAAATAACATTTTAGATATCAATAATGCAATTCTAATGTGTTCTTTCATTTATAAGATATGCTAATTTAGTCATCTTTAGTTAGAATGTTTTAAAGTGTTATTGAATTTGTAAATCTTTAAACGAAATTAATAGCCCTTTTTTCCGATAAGAGAAGGGTGTATTTGTTTTTTCGCCATCGAGTGACACCTCATGTCACGCTCTTTTTAGGAAGGCTCAGAACGCTCATGGTGCCAGACTAGTGAGTTATTGTGGTTGCTGGAGTGATTGCAACGAGCGTTCCAGCTAATCACACACAACCTATCGATTGTATGCTGTAAAATGTGCTCTGAAAGAATGAAGATTTTGCGCCTCAAAACGCTAAAAAGAAGCTTGTAGAAAGATTTTCAATTCTTATGCTATAATATTCACTCTTCAAGAGATCTTCTTCGTTTCAAATACTAAATGTTAAAAGAGTATGGGTCAGTTATGCATAAAATGCACATGTACACTGATTTCAAGTTCTAAAAGGGGTATGATTATGGAACAGATGTCCCTTCCACCAAAATCGATTCATTGATATTAAGAAAAATGATGCTGTAAGATATGCGATGATATAGGGCCATACAAGTCAAGCGTTTCTCCTTACTGATCGGGAATTTCGGAACTTGAGGTCTAAAGCGTTTCATTTTACAGTCTTAGATATGAGATTAGATCCGGACTTAACATTTACAGAACTGAAAGGCGCTGGTTCGTCAGTACCTCACTATCGTTCCACAAAAATGAACCCATTTTATTCCAATCGGTGTTTTTTGGAGCGAGCATAACTTTTAGACTATAAGCCACTAAAGTGGGATGAAACATACCATTAAGGATATTTTTTTTGTTTTGCGGTAGCAGGAGGTGAAGCAGAAGCAATAACATCACCTATCCTCTTAGTAATTGATTAAGCATCTCTGATATGATTATATTCATTTTGATGCCACATTTTCACTAGACTATCGACGAAAGTGCCGAGTTTTCAAAAAGGGTAATTATTAAACACTCCCACAAAAAATTAATTGATGCCTTCGATAGTCCAGGCGACATTAGAACCTACCGATGTTCTTTTGTGTTGGAGAATAAAACAGATCCGCTTCCTTGACGACATAATTTGAAAGTTTCAAACCACTTTTTGAACACATTCCTCATTGACATGACAAGGTATGGTATTTAGACTGTCGCCACCATAAGTCACATTTGGTTTCTAAGAGGGCTAACTAGAAACTAACTAGTCATTTTGGTTGCTTGAGTGATGGCATCTTGCGATTAAGCTAATCAAAGTCAAGTGTGCACACAACTTATCGATTGTGTGATGTAAGAGTGCTCATGCAAGACAAAAGTTATTTGAGCAAATACTTGAGCTTTTTTTAAAGGTATTAAGGATCATATTTTGATTTGATTCATAACGATATATGCGTGATATATTCTTCTTGGGCATGTAGTGAAATCTTTAGCCTCTGGAAATTAGGGATTAAAGGATTTGTAGCTGAAAAGTTATTCAGATCTTGCTGAATGGCCAAGTTATGTGTCCTAAATAGATTTCAACCTCAACACAATAAAAATGGTGGAAAATGGTCATTTAAATAATGAAGCCGACTTTCTCTGAGCGTCGGTGTTTATCCCGCTCATCCTGATCCCATTGCTAGTCTCATGGATAATGCTTCGAAACACTGGCGCAGAAATGTCTTTAAAGCTATTATCCTATGAAAGAAATCCGCTTTTATTCTCCCAATAGCGTCGTCAAAGAAAACCACGTGTGTTTGCATCACTTCATCTCTTTTTCTCATATATCAAAAATGCTCGAACAAGTCCTCCTTTTTAACTTGGTAGGCGTCCGTTCTAAACGCCTCATCCTAATCGATATTGAGCATTTCCGATCGGTAGTTTGTTGAAACGCGAAATGAACACCACTCCGAGAAGACCATTTCAAGCAAAAACCTAATTCGCCAAGCATCTTTAAATGTCCTCTCTATGCAGCTGAGTACTTACGTAGATGCGCAAATAGGGCAGGCAATTTAACTTTCTTAAGGATGATTGGCAGAGAATCGTTCAAGTTCGAAATATCATTAACGGCCTAATATGGCGTAAGAGAGTTGGAGAAGACTGCATGAAACAGTGCGATAGTAGGTCAGATCAACCAGTTTCACTTTCACCTTCTCTCGGCTCTTTCGACCCTAATAAGAGCTTCAATTTGTTTTATTAAAACTGATAATTGCAAGTCAATTTGGGCTACAATTCAAACGTTAACTAACATTCCTTACAATCTAACTTTAATCAAACATAACACAAAGGAATGGTCTTGAAAACAGCGCTTATTAAAACGAGAGAGTTAGTGACTACAAGCTTAGATAGAGTTAAGTGGATACAAAGTGGACAGTCATCTTAACAGTAATGTATTTTTAAATTTCCTTAAATTTTCTTTACTAGGTGTCCCACAATCAGTCTTTTGATTTATTAATTTTGCACTAGGTATTTTTAAGATAAATCAGTTAATGTTTAAGCACAAAGTGGAATTTATCCGGCTTTTAGAAAAGTGAATGAACTCTAATTGAGAACTGTTCAGTAAAAGACTCCTGAATTATAAAACTTTTAAATCATTAAATTTTTGAGTTTATTTGATGCAGAATTACAGTAGAACAATGATATTTTCAGTTGCTTATTTGTCTTATTACTCTGTTTGACATTTTTTTAAATAAAGAAAATGTAATTTTTAAAAGATCATTACTCAGTGAGAATACTTAATATTTTCAAAAATTTAAAATAAATATCAAAAATGGACTTAATTAATCCCATATCTAGGAAATATCAAGAACAAACTCATGCTTGTCTTAACATTTTTATTGATATTTATTCATCAGTCTCTAAAAAAATAAAAAGATTTTTATAAATTATCAATACATTTGTGGCTTAAACAGTAGGTTTATTATTAACTGGAGGAACGGGAGACCTAATTCTCTGACAGTTTTCACCATTCCCATGTCTTGAACGTTGGGTTCTGCTGTAGCTTTATTAAGTATGTAAATAATAAAATCTCTAATTTAATACTGCTTGTGGGCATCAAATAATGCAATGCCGACGCCAAGTACAAAAGCACGAAGTTTTTTAACAGTATATTCAGCGAAGCTAAAAAATTTCGTACTCATGATCCCGGAAATGGGGGTGGCAATCGAGCTGTGAGAATTCATCGAATTCTAAGACTTCTTATGTATTTGACACCTGGATTTAGAAATAGGAGTTGTACGAGCGAAGAAAAATGGCCGTGGACTTGGTTTGCCAATAATTAAGGAAATGAATTAACTAGATTTCATTTCAAAATGTTACTTGAAAAGTATTGATCAATCTTTTCTCTCGATGCATTCCCTTTAATGCTGTTTAGATCGTTAAAGTGCTTTTATCTTTGAGTCAGTTGAGGTTAATAAAAACCTAAACGGAAGAATTGCAGACTTTCTATAATTTATAACCAAATTTGGGACCAGTCAATCGAAAAGTGTAGCATATTCGGAAGCATTTGCCTGGTAGAATGTTTTTTAACACATCGCTTTTTAAATGGATTTGTAGCTTCCAATAAAAGCCTTTTCGAAGTGGAATAGCGGATACAACACGTACGATACGTGCAGTCTGATAAACACTATCCACTATTGTAATATTAATTTTCATAGTGCAGTTCCTGTGTACATTTTCAACGTATTATTTTGAATTTTACATTACGGAGTAATTTAAGTAGAATGGTGACAGAATGGTTAATTTGGTCTATAAGGAGTTTGAAAATTGCCGCCAAGGAAGTAATCCAATGCTTCTGAGATGTGTTTGCTAATTTTAAGCAAAAATGCGATTTCAAGTGAATCCTCCATATTTCTAAGCAAAATGTGTTAACTCTGAGGCTTTCAATGAAAGACCTCCAAGGCCTGACGCCAACCAAACCTAATAACAAGTTGTTAATACGGAGGACATCCAATGGGCTTTTGCATGTCCACAGTGTTTGGGCTGGAAAGTGCATTATTACAGGCTTGGCACGAGAGCACACAACACACACTACCTCAACCGGAAAGCTGATATCTGCCTCTTTATTTACTCTTACTAAGCCTATCGAAAACTAAACACTCTCCACAATGAGCAACGACCCTGTTGTTTACGAGTCGGAAACAACTGGTCGCATCCATCTTACCTGTTACGAAGAACCACGTAAACCTGGAAAGTATCTTGACGTCAAAAACATCGTAAGTTTTTGATCTTAATCGAAGAAGCAATACCATTTTTAATTCCGCATCTATCTCACATTTTATTTCTTTAAAAGCATGGAGAAGTCGCTGTTTGAGGCGCGTCGATTTGCGCTGGCCACGCGGTTCCCCCTGACTAGACACACACTGCCTTCGAAGGCCGATCAAGTGGTTGCTTGGAAACGATTTCTCTCTTCACTTCATTATCACTCAAAACACTTCTGTTCGTTGCCATCTACAGAGTGATTAAAGCCACTCTTGATTACGCATACACAGGCACCGTAGTGGTGAGTGAAGCAAATTCCCTCCGTCTCTTCCTCCTTGCTTGCGACTTGGGATACAAACAGATCTAGAAATGCTGTCTCGACTTCCTAAAGTCTGGGTATGCCATATTTCCGGTTGTGGGAATGGTAGTGGTGCTGTTGTAGACTCAGTGAGGTCAATTTGGCAGACGCGTGGTCGGTGGCGAACGCAACGCAAGACGAGTTTCTCATCGAACTCTGCCTGCCAGTGATGAAACAGCACATCATTCAACGATCATCGAGATGCCTGCTGAGCGGTTTTGGCCGTCACTGACACGCTCGGAATAGCTCGCGTTTTCGCAGACCCACGATTTGAACCTTCTGAAGAGGATAACAGCGGCGACGAGGTCCAAAATTTCTTGAAGAGTTAGCTGTTGTCTAAGTGGCTGGCATTGACTTCGGTGGATCCAGAGAGCAGCGCTTCCCCCAAACGGCGAATGGAGGCACTGTTGCTTGAACTAAGCCCCGACAATCTCCCATTTAACAGCCTTTCAATTTTGCTCGAGAAATTCATTGCCCAGGGAATGCCATCTTCAGCTCAGTTAGTGCCACTAATTTTTTGACAATTCAGCAATTGCTAAACGACGATTTTTCGGATGGAATTTTGAGAACTGAAATCTGGAATCCATATTGAATTCGCGAACACCATTGATTACCGAGAGAAAGTAAGACAAAATTAATTTCGATCTACTAATGTTGATCCATGCTTAAAGGATAGCTTTTTGTAGGTCACTTTTGCATACCTTGGAAAAGACTGATGAACCGGAGAAGTGCGTTCTCAAGGCACTCGATATGTCCAAGGGCCCTCGTCCAGTGTACCTCACCAAAGTGCGCATGGCAGCCGCAAGTTCAGTAGTGCTTTACCGGGGTTGATGACAGCCACCGGTTCCCTCCCTTGATCAAGGCAAAAGGAAAAGCCCTTGTGTGGGTGCTTCTTTTCTTACAGATAGTTCTTGCATCGTTGGCGATGCTGAATCCACGTCTACGTTTACTGACGCTTTTAATTTGCTTAGCCAGAGAATGGGAATTGATATACCAGAACCAAAAGTGCCGAAGCCTTTAAAGTTCATTTTACCTTTTCCAGGTACAACGTATTTTTACGTATCTGGAATTTAAAATACAAATGGGAACTTCAAAGCTCTGTTATTGCTATACATTTTGGAGAGAAAAGGTAGAATGGTATTTGAATAAGCAGCCGTGTGAATTCGCCGTTAACATTCGCCGAATGGCCATTATGTACTGCTCATCACAGTCCACTTACACGTTCCACAGACAAAGTGCTGTTGAGAAACGAGTGTGAAAACTCCTCCTAAAACGCACCACAAGCGACACCGACCGGGTGCTGGTTACTTCCATGATCACTTCATCGTAGTCGGTGGCGTCGGCGTCGGTGGTAGCTGCACCATTGGCAACCGCGGGGAGAGGCAGTTTGCAGTTGAGACACTGCAGTGGCCGATCGTGAATGACGCCGAAGCCCAGTGGACCTTCGTCTCCGCATCTCCCTTCGGATTGCGAATTGCGCAGCCTGCCTCCTTCAGTCTCGCTGCTCACTCTGGCAGGCTCCTTCTCATATGTAATTTCGCAGTGTCTACTTGAACTGTTTAAACGCAATTCGACCTAGAAAGTGAAAAAGTCTTAACTTTGCTATTATTCCTCAGCTTTTGCATACTTTAATCAACTATTTGTACTGAGCCAAGACGGGTCTGGTGTAGTCAAACTATTTTACCTTTCGTTTGTATCGCAAAAATCCATGCTCTGATAAAGTTTGACATCTTTTGGAACTGTCTTGTGTTGGCAAGATGCCACATTAAATGGGACCAAAGCAGTTGGCGAGTTTAACTGATGGCTTCCTTTGTTTCTGTGCAGGCGGTGACGACCAGATTCTTGAGCTATATGAATCAGGGAAAAATCAGGTAAGTTTGAGTGTTTGTGTGTGACCTGGAAGCGGGCTGCCACGTTGTGGAAGAATGCTTGCTCACCCATTCCTATTTCGCAGTTCAGCGATTAAGACTTGGTTAATATCTCACGAGGTTTCCGTTAATAGCCTTTGTTATCTGATTACTATAAATAAATTTCCTCTAAAGTTTATACAAAATTATCTAAAATTGAAATGAATCCTATGGGGCCATCAGACTATTTTTATGCTTTTACGGTGATATTAGCTTTATGAGAGTTGAAGCACAAAAAGTTTATCTGCTTCAATATTGAGGTGGCTGGCACAATGGTTCGCGACCTACTTAGCACGTACTTAGCACTACTGTCACAGTAAGTGTAGTCCAGATGGCTCAGGTATGTGAATATGTTCCTTTAACCAACAACATACATTGCTCGCACTGATTCACCCATCAACATTATTTGCTCGTCATACTGCTTTCATCGCTTGAAACAAGGTTCCGATTCGCAAGGCCAATTGAGAAGAGAAATCGGCACAACGGCACTGTCGACGGCCTCTGACCGTATGACGTCAAATTGCTCAGCAGGAAAGCTTAATGTGTTAGCTGTTATGGTAGGCAAACTGCTCGTCTACTAGCTAAGGCAGGTGCCTTTTTAATCATAGCTCGCGCATAATTCTATGAGCTGTAACAGCATTTAATTGTGATGGAACATTTTTGCAAACATGTTCTTACGAGTTAAATGACTCCATTTTGAATATTCAGTTGAACCAAGCAAATGGTTCATTATTTCACAAATCATAAGAAGAGCAATTTTTCCACTACAGTCTCTGATTATAAATATTTATTAGATTTATTTAAAGTTTTTTGTGAGTGGGACGCTCTAGAAAGGTCAGTTTATTTTGCTTTAGTTATTTAAGAAGCGTAAGTTGTGATTTATTTGAAATAATTCCAACCAGGCAGAGCATTAGTTTTTCTGGTGATAGAGGCAGTTGTTTCAAATGTGATCCAAGCATCAAAATATCAGCTTTCATGCTTTTCAAGAGGATTCCGTCACGTCATTTCTGAGTTCTTGTGCCAGAACGGCTTTCGAAATGACTTTTTGCAACCTAATCAGTATTACTGCATTGTGCAGAAACTGTGGACAATGAGCTAGTGTGGTCTCTAGACAGTAACCTGAATCTGCAGGACACGTCAATTTAAAATCTCCAAATATAGCTCAAAAAGTATGCCACGGTGAACACATCGAGGGGAACTAGATAAGTTTACCACTTTTGAAAACCTTGGTCTACATCTCAGGACTTTCAACAGTCGCCATAGACAATAACTATTGTTTTTAATTAAATTAAAGGTTAAAAGTGCTAAAATTTGGAGCTTCACTCAAAAGAGTAATTCGCTGATGAATTCGAAGGATCCCATGAGTGATTTTCAACGATCAATAAAGATGAAGCCAGATTACCCATGTCAAATATTTCTTGATTTCTGTCAATCCCAATCGTTAAGTTTTTGATAAACCGAATAAAAATGCATTATCTACTGAGCAGGAGAGCGGAAGGTGAGAACGTGAATGCAGAAATTAGTGCTCTTTTACACCATCCAAGAAAGAGCAGAATGAATTTTTGTAAGACCTTTTTGAAAGATCGTACTTAATACTATAAGTGCATGTGAGGCCTCTATGTTTATCGTCTTATATCAACGTTTTGGTATCTTTTGAAGCAGGCAACTGTCGCAGTGGGTTGGGATCGAGGGTCTGGAATTCAAGTATTTGTTGACTGTACATCAAATGCAACTCATTTTCAATTTATCACTAATAGCAAAATATTCCTTTAGAGCATAGAGCAAGATTTTGACTGCCACTTCTGTAAAATCAGTCAATTTTAACATTTCAAGGCAATAAGGTTAATGTATTCGATGAATAAGGCAACTCAATTGATACAATCTCATTTTCCCTATGGGAAAATTTGTAATTAATCCAAATTTCACTTTACCAGGTATCAAGTTTACTGAATAGCCTCCATTTAAGAACACACCAAATTTCCTATGACCTGTGTAAAACGGTTCGTAAACACAATGTTTCTTATAAGCGGAAAATACAGCGAGAAAAATTTATTGTAAATATGGCTCAGGCGTAAATAAGGTATGTTTAATAGTTATGGGTTTTGTTTTAGCTTCTAAAATCCAAAATTTACTCTCTTCGGGTCTTTTTTGACAAATATAACGAAATAACTCTAATTTGGGAATTATAAAAATGGCTTCTCGTGTACTAAGCTTGCCTAGTTGCCTGTGAGGATTTAAAGTGTACGTAGGAAGACAGGATTCGAGAAATGTTACTTTCTTATGAATATTTTGGCAATTGAAATCATATAGATTGGTCCATACAGAGTGTTTCATTGCAAAAATTTCCAAAACGTTGCTTAACTGCTTTGTTCAAATTAATTTAAACTTCCTAATCTATTTTATTGTTGAAATTGCACTTGCGATTCTCAAACAAAAATCGCCATATGACTTAATTTACTCTCTTTGAATTGAAGAGGCCACTGAATTCAGCTCAGAACAATTTGCTGCAAATTAAGTTGTATCCTCTCTAATGAAAGTGAGGGCTATTCAGCAATGAAGTGTGTTTTCTCAGGATGGAGGGGAATAGCATGTGACGTGATATGTTGAAATAGGATGTGGATCTACCTTTGAAACTGGAGGAATTTTCGGCCGCTTATGTGCTTAAGCTAGCTTGCCTTCAAAGTGCACATTTACCTTACGAAGATCATAAGGCATGTTAAGAAATTCAATGAGCCTGAGGTGTAGAATTGCAGATATTTTTGCAAGGTTGTTGGCGCCAACAATGCCCAACAAAAGTCAACGTTCAGATAAGGACTAGGGGAGAAATCGTGTTTATTCTGCATCGGTGCTGTTACCCGCTTCATGACACTAGTAAAAATCTTGTGAGCTTATTGAATACTAAGTGATGCCAAAGGGCAGCGTGAATTAGAATTCCTGCCTATCCACCTTATACTTATCACTTCTAACTTTACCTATTAAAATCGTATTAAACCGTGTTGTGTAAGAAGACGACAATGAATGACACATTGCCTAGAAGCATAATCCATCATCCCAGTTCTTGACGCGGTGCCTAAAATTTGCGAGTTGAAGTTAAACCATGTTTTTATGCAAATTCGTTATTTAATAAACTGACATTATTCAAATCGTCTCAAGTCTTTAAACCCTGATTGATTGTAAATGCATCAAAAAGTGTAGGTTTGAGTTAACTTGAGTTGCAACAATATTTACTAGCTAAAAAGGAACTTGCTATGAAATGCCATCGAAACTTCGAAAGTTAATAGGTTCTACCTTAATCCTTTGATGGCCTTAAAATGACAGAAGTATATTATAGCTTGCTTCAGGAATAAACATTTGTGTTTAAGAATGATTCTTATAAAGCTGCCTTGATTCCTACCAACAACTTGTAAATAGCGGATCAACAGATTAAGGAACCAATTGCCCACATGTTTAGTCATGTAGGCTCTAAGCGAAGATCATTTAGAAACAAGGAAAATCTTGGTTACATTTGTAATGAATAAAGGTTTTAAATCTTGAAACACTCGAAACAATCGTATTTTTTCAATATTAAATGCGCTTGAGAAAACTAAATTTGATTTCAACTCACAGTTTTGAGGCCGAAAACCAAGGATTACAATAAGGGAAACAGTTTTGATGGATTGGACATCAGTCGAGTAGATAATTTATTGATACCTAAGGAGAAAACCAAAGCGCCGGCACCCCTCTTCTATACAAATCAGGTGTCGTGATAACTATTAGTGATAACTATATGCTTCAAGCCCCTGCATAGTAGCTGATATTTGCTTACGGCACGGGCTGGAGATCCAGACATCTGCAGCACCTTCCGACTCAAGTACCTATGTTGCATCCCTCCGAAGCTGTTTTAATCCAGATCCTAGTACTTTTGGACAAATGTTTTGGTAATTTATCAGATTAGCAACACTGTGACAATTTAAATCAATTTCACATGCGTTGTGAATAATTAAAGACAATAAAAATTAGAATGAAAAATGAAGTGGCTTCATTTTTGCCAGGATAAATTTTGGTTGAAAAGCAAAATTTTTACATGTGCTTCAGTTACATGACAGATTTCGGGGTAGTAGAATCATCTCGTAATAACCAAAAAAGCAAATTTGCTTATGTAAAGCCTTTCCACATTGAGCATTTGGCAATGACTTATTCAAGGTTGTGGAAATAGCAGCACTTCCTTAAAAAATTGCATTACAATCGTAGGTATCCGTTTTTTTAAGGAACAACATTTTAGTTGGTTAGGCATTTTTGCTAAGTAGTTAGTTATTATGCCTACAATTAACATTTTTCATTAATTTTATGCACCAAAACTAAGGAATTTAAACAGCAAAATTTCAGCTGAAATTACTTTTCTTAAAACTAAAACCACCATTTAGTTAAGTAATGGCATATTTTCATTGAGTATTTTTGAATTCCATTTTTTGAGGAAGATGTATTTTCCAATTAAAAGTAACAATGCACAAGTCATTTCCATCGATCAACTTAAAATATCAAAGTAATTTTATAAATTTATTTAAATCTGTTTTACTTATATTACGTAAGTAAATTCTTATTTCTGTTTGATTAAACATGCGTCTAAAAAAGTTTGCGTTTGTGTTCTAATGCAACAAAGTGACAATCATCTATTTGCGAAGTCAATTTCATAAAAACAATTTCATTTTTACATTTCGGCTAGTAAAAAATGCCACAAAAATATACTCAAACAAAGTGATTCATGAATTAGAATCAAAAACGTTTATCAATTTATTTTTGAAACAATTGGAAAATCAGATTGTTTTACTTGTGCTTTCCAGTATTGACCATTGCAGTTAGGCGGTTAAAGTTTACAAATATCTAACTTATGCTAATACATTTGAATATTTGACCTCGGTGACAATTATTAAATAAATTTCTCCTTAAAATTCCATCAAAGACATTTACTCGTTGCAAAACGGCTGCTTCTGTTAGCCGAGAGTAGGTCTTCGGGGTCCACCTTTCACAAAAATGGTTCTTTTTCCGATTTTTCAGATCCCCGTAAACTAATAGTAGCCAGGTAAAACTGAAACTTGGATAATTTAAGTGATTCTGCATCAAAAAATTTCATTTGTTACAACGTTTATTATTTCTAAAATTATTTAGAGTTCGTTTTTTTTCACAAGTATTCACAAATAACATATGGATCTCTTTATTTTTGGTTTTAATTAACTGCAAAATCCATTTTGTCTGTTGAGTTAGAATAATCCTTATAAACACCTAAGTTATTGCCCTATTAATAAATATCATAAACTATATGAATACTAAAATATTACAATAACCAGAAGTTATAAATCAGAAGTTAAAAATCATATCAAAAAGTTGAGGTAAAAACTAAAGGTTTATTAAAGGCAATGTTATTTTCTATCTTTTAGCCTGATCCAAATAAAAGATTTAAGGAGTGCTTTACTTTAAGTTCGAAATTGTAAAAATTATTTAAGAGTTTGAGTCTGCTGAGATATAAAATTTAGAGAAACAAGGGCACGCTCATGGACCGTCTATCAACATAGATGATTTTAATTCAGCATTAACTCTGTATTATGATTGGCACACATTTCAACTTGGTGTAGAGTACTTTAAGCCACCTTAATTGCTGTCTGTGAAGATTGAAAATGACCATGCGCATTTTGTATCGTTCTCCATCCACAATTTTTGATCTTACAACTATTTCTTAAATACCTTTGTTTAATTTTGATAAACACTCATTATAGCCAAAGTATACACCAATATTAAGGGAAATGCTTATGCAAAGAAGACACTTTTTCTAGATTTAGATTAGGGCAAGAGTTTTCAATGGAATTTGTTCATTTCTTGCGAGAAGCTGTAAATATGATAGTCGTGACCATTTCTAACAGCCTTTTATAGCTTTATGGCTCACAAAAATGGGATTCAATACCCTATAAAAACTTTTACCCTCTTGTCATCTGATGAGAAAACCGGATTTGAAGGAACTTATTGAATGTCTATATTTGTCATTGGTGAAAGCTTCGTTGAATTCTGCTCAGTAAGAAGACATGAACTTCTAAGAAGCGTGCTTCTAATATGCAGTCATGAAGGACAATGCAGATGAGTTATTTAGTCCTTGTTTTGATTTTTATTTGAAATTAGTAATAAAATACTTAAATTAAGCAAAAAACGAAGTCGCTTAACTCATAGTAGGTGAGTATTACTTGACTGACCCCAAAATGCTGACTCGCTTAACGCGTGATGTGTTTTACAATGCGGTTTTTCATGGTATCTGAGGCAGGATTTCAGCTATTTTGACATGGTGTGTTATTATGACTAACACTTATTTATAGATGTCGAAGATATAAGCAGCACATAATGAATGGAGGAAACCTGATGGAAAAATACGTATTTAAGAGATCATGTGAAAGCATTTAAATTCCTTACGACGTCGACGGAGGTGCTTATACTTAAAGGGGATGCCAGCATCGTGCGACAAAGAACTGTGCGCTATTTCGGCTCCGGTGCGAGGGGTCTAATTGTGTAGTAGGGCTCTGATGCGCTCACTGGTAATAAGTTGCAAACGCAAGACCGCTTTCATATGAATCTTCGTTAAGCCTGCCTTACTATATGGTTTCTCGAGTCATGTGACAAAAAGCCTAATGGTATGCTAAACACGGCTAAATGAATAGCATTGGGCTGTTGGTCCGGAGACAAATATATGCAGTGGAAATCCGAATGTCCTGGAGACTAGATTCGACGGCTTCGAGTGGGAGCCATGGCGATTTTTGGCCCGGGAGGTACTGCAAAAGCATGGATCTCAAGTCCATGATGGACGTGGATACCAAAAAAACGTTGGGGCTCGGTTCACCGTCTGTTTAGATCCTTGCTGAAGGCGCCTGTTCGTTAATTTAATGGGTTGTGAAGCGTGCGCCTGGCAAGGTGAATAACCACGTGTGTGTGTGTGACTTGAATCCCTTTTTTGCGCCTTGCGGAGTCACGTCTTAAGTCTTAGAGGACCCTCGTTCCCCGGTTATATAGTCCTAGAAAATTTCCTCACTGAATAATAACGAATAAAGCAAATATAAATTAATGCCGCAATATATACAAAGCTTCAAATAACACACTTCGAGAATCCAAAATTTAAGTATTCAGCTTGAATTTCTCGAGTGTTTCCAAGGCAACAATAGAGTAGGTCTCATGAAGAGATGCTCCACCACAAGTCACGTTTGCTTTTTGAGCACTCTCGTAGTGCTAACTAAAGTAGTGCTTGCACACAATCGACTTTCTTGTGCAAGAGTGCTCATGCAACACTTAGGATTCAAATGCTTCAGCGAGCTTGCTTGAAGCTTCTTTAAGCAAAACGCAAACAATTTGTTTTAAAGCATTGGTTGCATAAAATAGCAGTAGGTGGCAGACCACAGTGGCGATTTTGTTAATAATCACATATGTTATGGGTTAAAATATGAATCTTGCAAAGCCAGGTAATTTGTAAAGATAAACACTTATATAATTAAGGTCTTTTTTAATTTTCTAAGTATAGTGATTATGTCTGGTCTAAGAAATGACGATTCAAGAAAATACACAGCTACTGGACAAATATTGAAATCACCTAATATTTTAGCAGCATCGTTTTTCAACACGCTATACAATTGTTGTTTTTTACAGTTATTTAAAATAACATACATCGAGGACTTTCAGTGAGGCCAAATTTTTGGTGCTAGTATGGTCGACGCTAGTGTAACAGATAATACCTACCTAATAATGCTTAGTATTTCATGAGGTACTATCTCAAAAGTAATGACTGCCGCTCTTGAAAGAGAAGGAAACACTTCGTCCTCAGCTAAGCTCAGGTCGAGTCCGTCAGACTACTCGAGGTTTCTACTCCACCACTCTAAAGGCTTTTAAACATTTGTCGTCTTTGAGAGTGAAGGTTTTCTGGTTTACGGCTATTAGATGTTGCAGTCCAGATTCGTGCAGCTCCTGACGAGGAACAGCTTAGGTGGATACTGAGTTCTGTAGGTGTTCGTTGAGCCCTGAATTGTGTTTAGGAGGCGTGGTCTTGCGATTCTCTCTAATAATTTGTCTCCTTAGAGTCCGACGATCTCTCTCAGACAACTTCAACTTCCTCTTTCAAAGGCCACTGTCATTACTTTTGAGACGGTACATCTTGAAACGCAGTCAAGCATTCGGGGTACTTTCTGTTACATTAGACTCTGTCGCCATAAGAGCATCAACAATTTGGCCTATGATATTCTGAGAGGTCTGACATTTATGTAGGATTATAACCTATTTTAAAGGTCAGTAAAAAGCGGCTATTGAACATGAATATATAAGATAACGGAAATAAAAACAAAATATATCATACAATATTAAGTTTTGATTGTTCTCAACATTTTGAAAGATTACGATGCAAAAATGTTAAGTGTTTCTAGTATTTAGTCCATCCCTTGTTAGTGCATTCGTAACCCAAATAAGGACTAAAAAATGTGGGGGAAAAAAGTTTAAAAACTAAATTATTTGTCTTTTTACGTTTTTTTCATTAAACATTTTTACATTTTACGTCGAATATTTGCTTTGTTTCTTCAAAAAAGGGTCTCTAGAACCTGCTAAGCCTGCATCATTTGCAAGAAAACACTCAAACCAATCAAGGTTGATTGTGAATGTGGAAGGACCCAATCACTAAATTGCGCCTCGATGAAAGTTAGACACTCGATAAAATGCGTGAAGTTGAAAGCACTTCTTAACTTCCAAGCTCTGATTGCTAAGTGCTCTCTTGCTTTTCTGTAGAAATGAGTCAAGAACTGTCTTCATCAGTAACTTTCAACAACTGGGATGCAGCCGATGCTACTTTTTCTTACCACAAAGAACTCAGGGAGAGCGGGAAATACGTAGATCTCGACATCGAGGTGTGTTATAGACTCAAATTCGAACTACCCGTAGACGGCAGGAGGTGAAGTAATTCGGGCCCACCGATGGGTCTTAGAGACCCGGTTCCCGGTGCTACGCAGTCTGTTTCGCGACAGCCTTCAGAGACAGCGCCTCGATTTTAAACGCTATCCCACAGAGTAAGTTGCCTTTGCGCTCATACCACCACTACCGACTTTGTTTTCTATGTCTTTTTAAACACATTCTTTGCAGGGCTGTCAAAGCTGTTATAAACTACGCGTATGGAACCCGACTTGTGGTGACGGAGGACACAGCACTGAAGATCCTCCTTTTAGGTCAAAATCTTAGATGCTCCGAGATCGCGCGGTGGTGCCGGAGCTTCATATGCCCACGGTGAGTTGCATTTTCATGACGTGGCTTAGTCATTGTGCGTATCGCAGAATATCTTTATAAAGAATTTCATAAATAATAATGTATAAAAGCAAAAAATATGACAGGTTTTGATTACTTATACCATGCTCATAGATTGTGAGGTCAAACGATTGGGTGTTTCCACTATTTTGTCCAATTTTGTAGTTAGTTTAGAATGTACTCGGATCATTCCTGAACAGTGTTTCTTGGATGTTTTGATAAGTATTTCCAATGAAATTTAAAAAATCGCTTAATAAATATAAGGGGAGGGAAATTTTCTCCATGCATTATAATCTTGCTCTCCTGTATGACCATAGCGTCAACGCAACGAATTTTCGAGACGTCTGGAAGACAGGCAACTTGAGTTCAGATGAAGACCTCATGAGAGCCTGTGTGCCAACGATGATGGAGCACCTCTCCGAGGTCATAAGAGATCCTCTTCTGATGGAGGCGACAGAGGCGCTAGGTTTCAATCTTCTCCTCTCAGACAAGCGGTCGTGGCAGCTTTCGGCCCTCTCTAAGGTCTCTGCCGTCGCCACTTGGGTGAATGCAGCTCTGACAAAGAAGCGGCAGCGTATCGAAGCCTTCTCCGAGCTCTTGGCTCTCATTAAATTCGACGACGTTTCCACTAGTGATTTGGCTGACTTCGTTTGTGGTGATACTTTCCTCGCACTACCCGCATCCTGCAAGTGAGTATCACAGTCATTCTTCGCCTCTGCATAGCTCAATTCAAACAAAATAAGTAAAAGCGATAAAGTGAGCATGTTTTGCCTTTCAGGGAGGTATTGCGTAGGCTCATGAAGACACCGAATGCCGCTCGAATCCCCTCAAGGTTAGTTACACATCCCCTGACTAATTCAAGGCGAAAAGTGTGCTTTAAATGGCTTCAGTCTACATGCATTTTACGTTTTTCCATGTCAGAGTGGCTCGTGAGCCCTCAACGGTAGACAATGGAGGAAAGTGAGCTTTGAATTTGCACTTATTTGCTGCTACTGAGCCCTGTGAATCAGCTAAAGAGAAGGTACTTTGGGATTTCAGACAAGACAGCGAGTTTTGGGCAGTCTGCTCCAACGGAACGTCAGTAGAACTCACCGGAGTTACACTGGAGCCCTGTCGGCGAAGCGTGGTTTTGAAAAACGCAGCTTGTTGGAGATCTGGTTATGCAACTCACGATAGTGAGATATATGTGTGTGAGGTAGCGTTAATCCTCTCCTTCGCCTAGGTCAAATCTACGTTTCCGGAGGGAGAGAGGAGCCATACACTCCAGTACTTGCTGCCTTTACCAGCATAAACACGGTAAACGCCCAGCGGAATTATCTTCCTCACATGTCTATTCCACGCTGTGGCCACGCCTGTGTCGCGGTTGAGAGGCTTTTCTACGTGCTCGGAGGGTGGAATCGGGAAGATGGTTACCTTTCATTATGCGAGAGGTTCAGATGGGCACAGGGCTGGTAAGAGAGACAGAAACAATCCAAACACCCGTCTTCATTGTAGTTGGGAAGGGATGCCTGCTATGTTGGTGGCTAGATCAAATCATGCGGCGGTACTAGTTCCGGCATTGGGAATCCTCGTGATCGGTGGTAATCGAGGCGAGGAATGGTTTGATGACGTGGAACTTCTGCAGTTAACCGACGAAGGCGAAATTTTCACACCTTGGCGACGAATGTCACCGATGCTTCGAATGAGGGACAACCCTACTGCCTGCTGTTGTGGAGGTTCTGTTTTTGTTTGCAGCAAAAATGGTGTTGAATTGGATCTGGAAAAACTCAATTTGACAGCCGGAGAGTCCGGACAGTGGACGAGAATCGCATGCCGATTCGATTTCGCAAATGACCCTAGTCACTTCCTCCTGCCATTTTATGGATCTTTGATGATTGCAGGTGATTGACTCACCACATCCTCCATTTAACAAAAGCTTTTCTCCAAAATTTAGCACTTTAAGATGTAAGTTAGAAATCGCGTAATTATGATTAGGTTAGACATTATTCAACTAGCCAAAAATCCAGCATTCAGAGAATATTCATTAAGTGGCAGCTGTGTTATTCCAAATGTCTCTTCTGATCAGTGCAGTTGAGAATTTCAAAAAAATAATGCTTGATCCACAACTTAGTGACTTTTCTTTTAAAAGGTTCAAATGGCGGTTTATACAAGGCCGTGTTAACGGAGGACGAACAAGTAAGTGGATTTCGTTATTTGCAGGAGTAATTTCGAGACGGTGATTATTTTAGCTCCTCTTATTTTGTTTGAATGTCTCAGGATGAAACAACCATTTGCTTAGTAACCAAAAGGAATCAGATCGAGGGTATTTCAAATGAGAATCGCATATTGCAGATTTTTGGAGCATGAATGCTTTAAAAGAAGAAACATGAATTTGAAATGACATTTTAAAATCTCCGTAACCAGTTTGTGAACATCTGGGTGAACACTTGGTAATAAATTGTCTAAAAGGTTGAAGCTCTGATTCATGTTTTTAATATGATGAAATGCAAGGACTTTCTATGCAGTAATTTTTTTTGATACAATCTAATAAACTGTTCGAAGGCATTGTCTAAGTAAAAAGTTTTTGCTACTGAAATCTTAATGAGTAAAATGACATGCCTCTGGTAGGTAGAATGGTAGATGGCTTAATGAAGGAATTAAGTTATATAAAGGGAACTTCATGAACATATAAATAGATATTAAAATCAGTTAAAACACGGCGAAAGGAAGATTTTATTTAAGGACTGCTGTAGAATAATGACCCGACATGAACTTCAACTTATTTTTAGATTCATTTCAAGGTCTTTGACTCCCTAAGTGCTAAAATTAGTAGTAGTAGCTAGTTAAAAGTGATCAGGATACAATGACTAAGGAAATACCGCTGCAAAGTGAGCTGCTAATGCTTGCATTCAAAATTCTTATCATGTGCATTGATGCGTATTAATGAATCAAAAGTTCTTCTATTCCTTTTCTCTTAATGCACGAATTCCCCGCGATCGTAAGGTTAGGCTTCGGCCTTTCATACACCATTTATTAACTTAGTGTAACAACACTAATAAAAAATTAATTTAAAATTAAATCAAGTGTAAATCAGCAGAAAATGGTGTAATACCAGCAATAGCTTTAACTAGTAAATTTTGTTTTGCTCTTGCATTCTACCATGGATTGCGCTCGTAGATAACTTGCACCATTCCAATTTTGATAGCACTAATTGTAGTCTGCCTTAGAATATCACATATTTGAACATAACTAATAAAACAAGTTTATCAAAAACGAAATGACGACATTTTCAGTTATGCACAGATAAAATTGACTTAATGTATCGAAACTACTGATAGTTTTATAAAATAAGAATGACGCTATTCATCAAATTTGATTTTGGCAAAGAATCGAACAAAAAAATAAATTTTAGAATTACAAAACACCTTAATTTTTTGCAGGCGATAAAGCGGATGGAAATCGAAGGACATGTTTGTTTGTGTCTAATGTTGAGTTCCACAGATTGTTTTAACTGCTGAATTTTACATCGATATCGCTCCATGAAATGTCAAATGACTATGTTGCACTTCTGTTTGTAAACCGAAATCGAATTAAAAAGAGATGCCGTGTGATCCATCCATTCAGAGCCTCAAAGTCTGACCAGATAGTGCTGTCGACATTTATCTGATTAGATTCAGAGGGTGTGGTACTGATAAACAGTCTTCAAATTGAAAATATAGATAAGCTATTGCTACGCTAATGTTTTTTCGTAAACTATCTATAGGCGAAATGAAATATGAAGTTGAAATAAATATTTAATGTCCCCTGCCCAAACTACTTCACCTTTTTTGCTTTGGTACTAATTGGCGGCCATTAAGAAAATCTTCAAAATAAGACGAAAAAGCTTGGAAGTTAAATGCGAATTCAATAATTACAACTGAAATTCATATATGGAATTTCGAATTCCTACTTATGTTCCACCTTCGTTCGTATGGCATTATATTAGAGTAGATAAAAATTAATTAAAATAAATTCAAATTGATAAATTAATTTTATTTAATTAACTACAAAAAACGGTAGAATATGCTAATGAGTGCATGAGAGAAACTGCTCAACTTAACTCCTCATGATACCGTTATGCAAATTCAGTCTGTTATGCTAAAAGAGAATCAAAATAATTACTTGCGTTTTTACCTTTATTCCAGGAGTATTTTAAATAAATACACCACCTACAGGATAAAATAGAATTTGTCTAAATGCCTGATTCCGTAACTGCGTATTTGCAGATGATTTGTATCGAAAAACACCCTCGAAAGTGACACCGACTACTACATGATTTGTTAAATATATATTATCACAAATCATAGGGTACAATGTTGCCAATTTGTTGCTAAGTCGTTGATATAAGGGACAATTTATTGTGGAATCAGGTATAAAATTTGGGGAGTGAGCACAGTTGGAAATCGGTCGCTACCATGATCTTCACTTTCGGACTGCTATTCATTGCCTCGATTGTCATTTCCGAAGGTAAGCCATAGCTCTCTCCCGTGGTGACAGATTAAAACACTGCTTGTATGATCATCACTAGAACTGCATTTGTTTAGCTGCACTAAAGTTCTCTCCAGCAACAGATCTAGTACCCCGTATACCGGAGGACGAAAAGTAGTCTGTGCCAGACTTGTGCGATCGAATTCATTGGTCAGCTGCTGAACCAATAGGATTTAGGGTGTCTCTTGCTATCAGGTCCAATAAAATCGATTTAGACTTGATCAACGTCGTCTTGCTTTGCAGCCCGGGTCGATCCCTGTCGCATGCCAATCCGGACAGGCAGATGTCGTGGTTACATCCCCGCATGGGGATTTGACAAGAAGACCGGAAAGTGTGTCGAATTCATCTACGGCGGCTGTCGCGGCAATCTCAATCGATTCCCTAGTCAGGAGGCATGCGAAGACGCCTGTGCTCCTGAATAATGTGAACGCCATTTCCAGTTTAAAATCAGCTCGTGATGTTTAAATGTAAACATTGAGCTTTATAATAACTATCAAAGTAATAATTTTTTTTCGAATAATGAGTGAGAATATTGTCATTTTCATCTGGGATTCAATTCATGGTGATTACAAATAAACACCTGACATACTAACACTCGAAAACAAATTTATAACTTATGCTATTAGATGATAATTTTTGAAGTATATATCACGCAAATAAGGAAATTTTTAATAAATCAATCATTTTCAAGATCACCGTGCTATAATGAGCTCATTTTTCAACATGGACGCCATTTAGGTCAGTCTTTCTAAAGTTGTTTTTGTCCATGTTAGAAGACTGTTGAGGAAAAAGTTTTCGGAGTCAAGACTCATTTCAAATCCACTTTTTTAGTTTGACCCCCTTAGCTTACTTAAAACATTGTTATAGTAAATTCCTGTTGATATTCCTTAATTTTCAAAGTACCATAAGGACCTGTTGAATTAGGGCCTTAAAATTAACAGCACTACTTTTAAATACTCAAAGCCTACAGAAGCAGTCACTTGGAAGATAATCACCTGTCCAACTTTCAAATCCTTAAAATCTTCAAGTTCTATTATTCAGTTTGAATATTTGTTAAAGCCAGTTTTGGAGATTGTCATTCAACATATTTTGCATATTCACATCTACAATTTACATTTAGCCTCGATGTATTTCACTTAGTTTTAAGATATTTACTTTGCTGATTTCACTATTTAATTTTAATGAAACCCATGATATTTTTACACGAATCCAACAACGTACTACATCTATAAGAGCCTAACGGTTTGAAGTTGTGATGCCAAAATTGCCGTGATGCAAGCTGTAAGCAAGAGCTCTCCTTAGCATATCAATTTAGCTAAACAAAATTTACCCGTTGAAGCTAATGTTTGAATTATACCATGTTACAGTAGTTCAAGTTACCTAAACTACATGAAGATTATATTTACTTTTTTTAAATTATGAGCGATGCTATGGGTATTCTCATAACTGGTGAATATTTCTTTCACATTAGAACAAAATCGAGGCTAAAAGTTGAAGGAAATTGTTGCATTAGGAAAACTACTCGATGATGCTTTACATAATTAATTTGCTTCAAGGCACATGTTAATGTTTACGAAAGTGCTCAAAATATTATCATCTACATAATGTGTAAATTTTCTTAATCACTTTCTCTAGCTTCCTTTAGTTGAACCGACGTCTACATACTTTTGAACTCGGACAAATTGCCAACAATTATTAATCTTGCCCTATGTACCTAACAATTGCCTTGATCTAAAAAACCTTGTTCTACATTCGGCCAAAATTAGTTCGTCAAGGCTGAGCCATTAAAAACACTCATGTCTGCATCCAGAGGAGAAAATTTATCCACTTAAAATTTCTGGCTAAACACTGGTGACAAAATATTGTGAAATAATGTTAAATTGCATCCTAAATCCATAAATTGCCGCCACGCCGTCAAGGTGCTTTACCAAAGGTATAGAATCTTAAAATCTGGTAAGTTTCATGCGTTTTAAACCTCAGATTCATTTTCACAATACGCCAATTTTCGGTCACTGAGTTAGGACGCTGGTAAAAACTCTCACCGCCTATCTCAAGACAAATTTTCTTGGGACACGAAGACTTCATTCACAGCTGCTAGTGGATCTCGATGCGGGTAGGATCGGCGCGATAGCTAGTGGCATGATCGAACGCGTTCACAGCCGTTCTGTAGTGTCCTCCAAACCCATGGGACTGCTATGGTAACTTTCACGGAAGAAGACCTCAAAATATCCCCTTCCGAACTGGGTCAGATTACTCCTACCAACTCAATCTCAGTGTGGATAAAGGTCGTCGCTTCTCCTTCAAATGTCCAACAGAAGCCGTATTTTCCTTCACTGGTTCAAGGTAAAGAAACGGGAAAACCACGTAGATTGTCATCTAACCGCCAAATCCAAACAGTGCCTCAAAGTCAGACGTGCTCAACCAAGCAGAAACTGGTTCATTTCCCGTTAGAAAAGTGTAAAAGTTTCCATACAAGAAAATGAAATCGATTTTCCACTTCGTATAAAATCCAAAAGTAAAGCATCGATAACGAGAGTTTCTTAAAGGTATGTACAGATATTAAACATAAACTCAAGAAGGCAGGCTGCGCTACTTTGAGTGTTTCTTGTGCTTTGAGTCATGGCCATGGCTACGATGGTGATTACCCTTCTTATGCTTCCGGTGTTTGTGTTTACTCCGATGAGCTGAGGCATCAGACGAAGCGGAACGAGAGCGGCTTCTAGAACGCGAGCGAGTTTTACCGGACTTCTGCTTCTTTTTCAACGCCCTGCGTGCAGCGGCTGAAAGAGAATACAAAACAACTGAATATCAATATGAACATGAAAATAATGACATGCTCGAGCACGGAACTGACCGATTTCAGCTTTTCTCTTGGCCACGGCTTCTTTAAACATTTCGTCATCTTCGGTATCTGTACTAGTACTTTCAACGTCTAAGTCGATATTGCCCGTAGATCCGGTTTTTAAATAATTTCGACATTGGAATGTCAGATGCCCAGCTAGAAGTTATTTAAATTAAACACGAACAATGACTTACAAAATCCACACTTTTTACATCCGGCACGGAACGGTTTGGGCTGCTGATTTGAAGCTAAAATGACAAATCAAATAATGACTTTAAACTTACAATCCATGCGCTTAACACCGAACGGCCTAAGCTGATTCGCTAATCTGAATTGCGCAACACAATTCGAGGTAATACAAACTCTTGATATTTTGACAACACGAAATTCCTAGAAAAATATTAGATAGTAAATTATAAAGTCTATTTGTATTTTTTGATTTTGATATTTTTAAGTTTTTATAACTTTAGTTCTGAAAAAAGCCGTAGAAGCCAGTGATAGGTTTTTCATCGTTTATTTTGATCACTGAATTCCCCACCCAAGTTTTCTTTAGGTGACAAAGTATTTTTCAGTTATTTCGAAATTAATATTAAAATAACTTAATAGTTAATAACCGATTCAAATGTAGCCTCATCGGCTAACACATAGGTAGGAATCAGTTCCATTATCAAAGAGGTGCTTGATAGAAATATTTTTTAGTCTTTTCAGTCAAGTGGATTATATGAATTAAAAAGGCTGGCCAATGATCGTGGTGAATATGGGCCAAGAGGACCGTAAAACACTGTTAAAACAGAATAAGCAGGTTTTGATTGGCTGAAATATGCCCTGTAATTAAGGAAAACGCCACCGATTGGCTTCATCTCAGTAAAGCAGGATTGTTTATTCAAACCAACAACCAATCGATCTTATTTTCATGTATGCTGCAGTTGTAAATTAAAATTAAGATCAAGCAGCTTTGGCCCCTTCTTCTGGCACTTGATGTAATTGTGTGATGGGAATTGTGTTCAGCCACCTTTAATGATCAGCTCGCTGGATGGCTGAAAATGAGTAAGATTCACTGATACTGAGCATCAAATGATGATAAGGTACTCATGATCACTTTAGCACTTCCTAGCTTCATAACCCAGAAAAGAATAAAGAAACGGCGATGTAACATGACAGTATTGTTGATTGAGTTGTATCCATGTGCCATGTAACTATGACAGATATCCCATATTTAATCGATTATGCTTGATACCCATGGGAAGCCAAAAAATACCATGAAATGTGGTATTTTTGAATTTTCTAGATACTGACTTCTACTTTTTTGTTTATATAATACCGCGTGAATAATAAAGGTAAAAATACCGAATTATTTGTTCACATAACAGTATTGGTGTCAGTAGGCGCCTAAATCGTTATAAAATGAAAGGGAAACTTGCATCATTTCAGCTGCTAAAAACCTTTAAATTTCAGATGGAAACAAGCTTTTATTAAAACTGAGAAGTCAGTTCTTAAGCCAAGAACTCTAGATGGGGAATAATTATCTAAACCTATAGGATAGCGCCGAAAAAACTTCAAACAGATAGAGTCATATGTATTTTAGCAACATCACTGAATTTGGATTTTAATGCGATTATCTCAGGAAATATGACTGCCAAAGACTTTCAGGATTTTTCCCATAAATTTCCTGATAATTTAAGCATCAGGAACGAGGACCTTCTGACCAGTGTATTCGCCTTCGGAAAAAACGAAGGTGCACTTAGGAAATGAACGTAATAACTCCTACCTTTCATAATTCGAATAATGCTACCTGCATGAATACTTAAATTAAATGACGATATGACAGTGGATAAATCCATCACAATGCATCTAGCTAAAGAACCCATTGTAGTCCACTGCATTTCTTCTTTTAACAAAAGCTAGCAAAATTTGTTGAGTTTTCGATATTTACGAGTCTCAAAAGATTGTGCCTAGGAGCGCTTATTCTACGTCCTATTTCTTTATTAACACGGATATATTTTGTTTAAATGTTACCAAGGAAAATACTTTTCATATCATCCATCCCCTTCATGTTATTTCCAGCCCGGATATAGGACAAGAAAGAAAGGCAAATTCGCGTGCACTAAGCGAATGCATTTTGTGGAAATAGAAAGTTCAAACAACGACAAAAGTATTACAATAAGTACCATGAGGGGAAAAATAGAATCTTGAAAATTTCGGTATTTAGGAAATATAGTTATTTTCGATACAGCGTGTCCACATTTTTAAGTTTTCATCTAGAAATTTCTTTTCTTTGGGTTGATTTTGAGACTTTGTGGGGATGCCGAATCCTTCTCGATCTTCTTATACTCCATGGCTACAAGGAAGAGAGGGTTAGACAAGTCCGTGGTCTGATGTAGGTTCCAAGAAAGAGTTTTGGGCAAAGCAAGGGACGGAAAGAAACATGAAGCATACCCGTCTTTTCTCTTCTCTTCCCAGCAAAACTCCTCTACAGAACTCCTCCTCTTTCATCTCCTCCTCTATTTCCTCAAATTTTCGCATCCTTCTTCACCTCTTCCTTATCCAAATTCCTATTGTTCAGAACTCCCCTCCTCCTCCTCAAACTCCTTCTCTCAACCTCTTCTCTTCCTCCGCACAAATCTTCCTCCTCAGAACGACTTCTCAGAAATTCTACTCCTCCAATTTCCTCTTTCTCAAAAACTCCTTGGATATCCTTCACCGCCTCCTCAAAAAACCTTCGCCTCTTTTTCCTCCACCTCCATCACCACCGCAACCGGTAGTATTCTTCCTACTCCCCTCAATTCATTAGTGCTTTACAATAAGGGAGAAGTATTGTTCCCACGCCTTACGGTTAGGTAGTGGGGAAATGACTTAACAGACCGTCACTATTAGCGGTGAAACGGTCGCCGCCTTTTTGTTACCTTATCTACTTGACTGTTTTTCGCTACGCGTGGCTCGCAGCAATTAACCAAAGCATAATTCTTATAACAAAAGATTACCTTGTCCACTTAGTGGTATTTCGCATGTTATGGGGTTGAAGCTGATTAGTTCCCGTTCTGCGTGGCTTAAAATCAACGTAAATGTTCGCAAAAGGGCGAAAACCTGTCTCGACTGCTAGAGAGAGAAAATGGCAAGGAATATAAGGGCTTTTAGTGGAACTTTTGCTTGTACAAACCGTTACAAAACTCTTGACGGACATTACAGTGAATCATCCACCTTTCTTGTGTGCGTGCGTGTAATGGAATGAATGAGCACGTTCATCGTCATCTGAAGGCCCCCCTGATGAGTTCGCCAAACCCAGAAGATTAATATGATTAACCCCTAATGCTTCTTCCTTGAAGAAGATCGTGAAGTGTCTCCTTTTGAGCTGTTTCACGACTCTTACTTGAAACCCACAGTCTGTCAACAATAAAGACGACACGATCACATTGTTTCTCCAGTGGCTCCTCGATTTTCAGATGACTCGTCTAGGCTTAAAGCAACGTTGTCCCACGTATTTGTGGTTAAGGGAGACCTCTCTGTCCATATTACAAGGTCATGAAATGGATCTACATGATGCAGAAGAAGAAGCAGTCAGCGTCAATCGCTTGAAACCACCAATTTTCCAACCTCCGCAATTTCACTGGACGAGCAAATGACCACATTCACTTACCAAATCTGGTCTTCATTTCCATTTCCCCGACTGGTTACGCCACCGCCTTTCCCCTCAACCAACCAAGCTAGACTGGTTTGATCACTTATTAGCGCCTCATCGTATAATTTCGAGCTGTGTTAGGGAAAGATCCCATATTCTCCTGGCGTCCTAGTCTGATTAACTTTTAACCGCAAAACAACTTGTGTTTGTTGGCACTTTCACCTCCCCAAGTGTTGTTAGCGGTGATTCACCACGAAGTCGGAAGGGCAGGTCGATCCCCTCGTCTAACCAACCACATCTGCCAAAATGGGTGTGAGAATTTTGTGCTGAGTCGGAATAGGCTACGGTGATCAAGCGGAAGCCTTTAATTTCAAATTGCGCGCTCATATAAAACACTATTGTAGTAATTATCGGTAGAGGTTTGCCAATAGACCGACATGCCTACCCAGTACAATTTGTTATGGCTCCGATATTTGCAAATCGTAAAAGGTTGCTCCGAGGAGCACTTGGTTTTACGTCCTCATCACTTATTAACACGGAAATATTCCAGCCAAATGCCAACAAGGAAATTAACTATAATTCCAATCCAAAGGCCTTTGCATCTAAAGGATCAGAAACGTGCAGTTTTGAGCAGTTTTGATGATGAGAAAACTATCTGTGATGTCTTAGAAACAGCATGCCTCCATTTTGAGTCGATTTGGAGTCATTTTCCGTCTTCTAGAACCCAGGGGATGTTCCAGTTTGTGAAAATTAAAGATGTCCGACAGAAGGTGTAACTATTGAGAAGGACTGGCGTCCGTGATCTCAGCTGGTTCTTGTGTCAGATGATCCAAGTCTCCTCGTCGAAGTCCACCTTTTATAAACCAACTGTTTGGGAAATCACGGGCGGGCGAACACCCGACCTCCTATGGTAAGTGCGTTTCTTCGAGTCTTCTCATAGTCGTGTGAGTTGTGTTTCAGATGAAGATTTTCATTCTCGTGTTGGTACAGAGTAATCTGATAAGCCATCCAGAGGTGACATTGTGGGATCACGTCACTTGTTCCTTCCCCTTTCAGAGTGTCGAAGAAAACGATCAACTTGGCAGCTGGATTAGGGTGATGCGGCGTTTGATGCATCTGTGGGTGCAGAATCGAGAAATGCTTTCTACTGTGGGACACGCTAGTTTCTGGGACACCATGTGTTGTTGCCCGAGAATTCGATCTCAACAACTTCTCATTGCTTGGCTCAATCACGCACACTGTGGTGGTTTTGGCCTTGCTCGGCCCCTCTCGATGACTCACTGACGAACGCAAAGTGCAAAATTAGCCTCGTCATTGCAAAGGCGGCAGCAGGAGGACAAACTAAAGTGTCATTCTTCCTCATTTGAACAACTGTTGCTGTGTTGGCATCATCAACCGGAACTCCTTGACAGCCTCCTGCTGGCATCGTCATTAAGCTGCGTCAATGCGGTCGTACTAAATATGTTTTTTGGATGAAGAAGGTGTCGAATCTCTTTTCGCCTAGCTTCTAGGGGTGTTGGTTCGGTTCAGTCGTTTCAGAAACGAGTGTTCTCTCATAGTATGACCAGGTGTCAAGTACCTAAACCTCTCCCAAAAATGCAAGAACCTAAGATATCTATTTGTATTTGAAGGATTGCTGCGTCCAAAAGTGATTTTCCAGGTGTGTGTCTCTGTGTTGCTGCAATCATGCGGTAGACACCCGCCCCCACCCCACCCCACAAGGCGTTGCATTAGCTCGAATCGAAGTGGTGACGGTGCATTAGCTTAATGGCATTGACATCGCAACTCACTCGGCGTTTTGCCATTTGTAACACTAATAAAAACACTGGCTGATATTTGGGCAAAAGATCGAGTAGACAAAATGCAATTGCCGGGGGCTACGGAGCGGCTTTTGGATGCTGTCATATCATCGCAGGATTGATAAGATCAACTACGGCATTGCCCCCTTTATCGATTTTATTGGGTATTGTAGGGGAAACACCTCGAAAAATCAATAAAATATAATGCAATATGGTGTACGTCCACCACCTTTTGTGGCAATTACAGCCTCAATTCTCACCATCAACCACTTTATTCGGAACACAATACCAACATCACGCGAGGCACTATTGGGGCAAACAAGACAGCAAAAGACCTCCTAAATAACTAGCACTTATATTTCTGCTATTAACACATCCAAACACCCACACACACCCACGGACAGTGACATTGTGCGAAAGCTACACTTTTTACAGGCCACACAAATACTAGAGTAGAATATATGGGGGGAGGGAGGGGAGAGAGGAGAACAGGGCAGATTATCACACCCAACACACACACCAGCAGACAAGTGACCAGGAAAGGAATCACGGCAGAGGTTGTGGCGGTGGGGTGGTGGTGGTGGTGGTGTGGAGGGAGAGCGGACGCCAAGGCGCTTCTCTCAAGTGAGAGGGGAGTCTTGGTGAGACGGTTCAGATGAATCGGAAGCAGTGCGCCGCCTGGCCACCGAGGTCCACCGCCACGAGGAAGTGGTGGGCGGAGGTGTCGCCGCCGCCACCGCCTTCGGTTGGGAGCGCTGCGAGCCCTGCTAGGCGGCGCAAACCAGGCTCCACCTCTAGAGCGAATGGTTGGCGTCGCGCCTCCCGCAACAGACTCGCGCCCAGCGTCTCCGCACAGCTCCCCGCCTCCGTCTCCACTTCTCGGGCCTCCTCCGCCTCTTCTTCCGCCGCCTCCGCCTCCGCCGTTTCAGCATCGCCTGATCCGACTACGGCACGCCAGGCCACCTCGGGAAAGACGATCACAGCGGAACGAGCACGGTCTGTGTGACTGGCAAGAAGGCATTCGCCGAGTTCGGAGTTGGTCCGCGCCATGCTCACACCTCCGAAGTGCCCCCGCAGCGCCGCCTGTCCTCCGCCTCCGCTCGTCGGACGAAGCGATGCGGGCCGACGCAGCGGAGCGAGGACTGTAGATTCGCGGTGCGCGAGAGTCAGGGTGCTCCCCGGGGCTGATGATCGATCTCCGATACCGGAAGCGGCTTCACCGCCCACCAGGGCTGCCGAGGGAGGAGCGTAGAGACATCCGAGGTGGACTCCGTCGGCTGAATAGACCTAGAAGCGCAAGAAGACAGTCGGGATGGCGTTGGAGAAATCGTAGACCACAAAGAGGCGGGTGGTGGGAGGGCCTACCCGAAGCTCGGAGCCGGCGGCGAGGATAATTTCGCCACTGGAGGTGACACAGATTCCGGTGACACGTCGGAGAGCACCGCTCCGAGCGCTGTCAGCTCCGATGATAGCGCGGACCTCCCGGTGAGTGGGATCGGCGTCGGGATCGCAGACAAAGACGCAGCCAGCGCCGTTGTCGGCCACGAGAACTCTGCCGGTGCGGGGACAAACGGAGACGCTCGTCGGCTCCATGAAGCGAGGACTTCCAATGCGGTCCACGACCTACAGAAGACAAGACCGATATTAGACAGAAGACAATCTTGGGTTCTAATTAGGCCTGACTAAGTCCCGATCCTCATAACTGGTTGTCGCATACTCAACCAAAAGTCCCTTCTAATGAAACTATTCTCTAGCGATTCATCTCTGTTCGATTCCCATTTTCAGTACCCAGAACTCCTCATGGAGCCGGGAGAATCCACCGCTGATTATGGAGGAGAAGAAGTCATGAGGAGTTCTGAGGACCTTTGAAGAGAAGCAGCTATGAGGAGGAAGAGGATTGAGAACGGGGAATTGACTACTACCAGACTAGCGATTCAAGGAAAAGCAGTGAGAAAGAAGGAAGAGGGAGTGGCTACATGGTTGGTGGTGAGGTCAAGGAGGAGGAGCTCGTTGGCGCGCCAGTTGGCGACCCAGAGGCCGCGGCGCCGCGGGTGCAGCGCCATCCCGGTGGCCGCCTGTCCGCGCAGCGCCTCATTCCCCGCCAAAGCCGCAGTCACTCGGCCCGACGCCGCGTCCGCTATCAGCAGTCGCGAGTTACCCGTGTCCAGCAGCACCACGCTCCATCCTCCGCCCGTTTCCTCCGCCTCCGGCGCTTCGCTCTGCAGTCGAGAAGTGGGTAGGACCGCTACCGCGAATGGCTGTACGAGACTCCGACCGTCCGCTCCTGTAACGGAGAAAGAGTAGAGTAGGATTAGCGCATTTGCACCACATTTGTCACTTGAAAGTAAGTTAAGCTAGGTTCGACGACTACCAGGGATTCATGACTTCCAAACTGAGGAGAAGCGGGAATTCCTCTAAGGGACGACCTACCTACGAGAATGGACCATCGAGGTCGCTGTCGGTGGCGCACATGGAGAGCGAATGGCGAGGCGCGGATGGGGCGGGAGAGGATGGAGACGGCGAGGGAGTGGGGGCCGGGAGCCAGGGGCAGTAGAGTCACCTCGTACGTCCCGTCGCCGCGGTCCGCCAGGCGCGCCGCACTCTCCCACCCCGCCGCGTCGGTGAGGCGTGCGCTCACTGGGTCCGTTCCGCTCTGCTGTGGCGCCCCGTTGTAGTCGTACGCACGTACCACCACCTGCAGGCAATACAACACGGGAATATACTCTCGCTCAATGCGACCAATTCAGAAGGGGAGACACAGGCTTTCGGACTAGGCGGAGGAGTTCTGAAGATGAGGTGTTCTAAAGGCGACTGAAGTTGAGGAACTCCCCACGACGAAGGATCCACAAGATCTTGTCAAACATATTTTACTGTTCAAGCAATCTTTAGATTGCAGTTTCACTCAGCGGTTCCAACACTTCAACGACACTTTTAGCATCAAATAAGCCGATCCGCCAGGTGAAACGGGACTTCGCCTTTTACCAACAACTCCTACGAAGAAGCCCACGGATTCCACGCACTTCCAGAGGCAACATCCGTTTTAACAAGACTGTTCTCTAGCGGTTCGTCTCTTTTCAATTCCTCAAGTCTCCGTGGAGCCGGGAGAAGCGATTAATGAGCCAACAATCCCTTCTCCGATTTCGGATTCAGATTAAACACCACAGAGAAGAATTTCCTAGCAGGAGGGGAGATTCTAAGAAGTAGGAGCTTTGAAGAGGAATTTTGAGGAGCAGGAGGTGGAGGCGTCCTGAGTAGGAGCAGTTCTGGGGATGAGGGCTTCTGAGTAGGAGTTCTGCGCTCCCACTGACCGCCGTTTCAATTTCAATCTACTCCCATTCTAAACCCTAAGGCTATAACCTCCAAACAAGCCCTTTTAATTCTCCCTCGGTTGAAAATGGACCACGAAGATCCACAAAGAGAAGCGGACCTTCGCTATGAGATGGACATGCAGTTCGTCTGGTAGTTTAGCGGTGCATAGCGGTGGATAGGTGGTGCTAACAACGACCCGACCGAAAGCAGCCAGACACCGCGCGATATCCACGAAGCCCGCCGAGCCCGGCGCCATCGCCACCGCCGACGTAGCGCCGCTTTCAGCGGAAGTGACGGGGCCAGTCGAATTGGCCAGCGGGTTGTCGTGGTAGCGCAGAAAGGCGTTCTCCCGCGGCTCCGTCAAACTCGCGATTGTGTCCAGCTTGTCGTTCAGATAGCTGATGCCCTTCGAGATGGAGCGCACGTCGACCTGTGGGGCAAAGACGCAGTACTAAGCAAAGGGCAATTTCCTGCCGGTTCTAATCTCCCAGGTCATAAAATGGCGCCGTGATCGGGACTAATAAAATGGCATCGAAATTACCCCCTCCCCAAATGGAGCCGGATTAATGGGAGGCTAAAAGGGTTAAAGCCTTTAAAAAGTACACACGAAAGAGCGATAGGGGCAAAATCGAAAAAACGCGTCTTTTGGGCACTCTCTAATGAAAACCTTAGTTAAACGTCACACCCTTGGTCTCTCGTTTTATTTATTCAAAAATCGGACACAAACAATGGGATGATGACCTGATGCTAGCCGGTAACCGGAACTGTAGCGATGAAACACAAAAAAACAAGGAAGTTCTCAGGACTGACGTAAACTTGATGTTTATTCACACATAAACAGAACCACCAGGGCCCAGATAGGCTAGGAACGGATATTACCGGATACAAAAAAACCGATGTACCCAGCCATCGCACTTCACTTTCCAACACGTCAGTGTGATATGACTGACTGCCACTTCTACTAACTTGAATTACGACGTTCTTACTTTGCCACAAAAGAAGAGATTGAAATTGCGTCCACGTATGTACTAATGAGGTCTTACGTCGAGTTAGAGGACGACCAAGGGAAGCATAATAATGCCACGGCGATTCACATGGTACGCCTAATGTGGTCGTTAGAACATAAAGTGACTAGCTATCAAGCCAAGAAGGCGGAAAGTGCAACTATGCAGCCCGTAGGGTCAGATCAAGACCGTTAAAGAGGTCAGTGTGTGTGTCCATCTGACAACCTTAGCCTAAAATCTGTAGTGGCTGGTGCACACTCCGACACCACTGGACAGTTTCCTCGTCGACCCAGTCGACCGCTCTCCTCCGCCGCGATCCAATCACTCTTGTTCTTATAAGAAGCCATTGTCTTAATAGAGGACACACCGTCTGGACTCTGTCTGAGTAAAATCTTGAGTGTTTTCTCCGCACGTTTGATCACTTTGAAGGGACCATCGTAAGGTGTTCTGTCAGCTTCGCGATGAATGCACCAAACTTTGCAATTTCGCTCTTAATGTTAACTCGGCGGAGTTGTGCCTCCGTATGAGCAAACCAAATTCGGACAGTCTGACTGTAACATGTTGAGGAGAGCAAACGCGTCTCCAGGAGGGTAGAAGTCCTCAGCCGTCAATTGTGCTAACAATAAGTATTACCATTCCCAATTAGCCCTGTGTTCAGTTAAGGCTACCATAAACGTATGAAGAGGTGATTAACCACTATCTCTCCTTAGGAATAGGGAAAGAGAGGAGGGGGCGGTGACTCACGAGAGAGTTGAGTGCGTCGCACTGCTGTCGGACGAGAGCACGCTCAGCATCGATGAGTGCCAGTTGGTGCTCCAGAGCGCGGCGCTTCTCATCGCCCAGGCGTCGAATGTTGCGCAGCACCTCCGCCTGCCGTCGCTCCACCAGTGCCCGCACCTCCGCGAAACTCGACTCCGCCGCCTGCAAACAAAGACAACAAAAAGCAATGACAGTTGAAAATAAGAAACGCAGCACGCATTCCGGCAAGTTTTCCGCTGCCTTTTGCACCCAAACCGATGTTGTTTTAACGACTGGCAAAACGCAGAGTGAGTTGCGATGTCAATGCCATTAAGCTAATGCGCCGTCACCACTTCGATTCAAGTTAATGCAACGCCTTGTGGGGTGAAGGAAGGCCAGTGCTTACTGCATGATTGCAGCAACACAGAAAGAGACACCTGGAAAAACACTTTTGGTCGCAGCAATCCTTCAAGTTCAACCAGGAATCTTGGGTTCTTGCATTTTTGGGAGAGGTTTAGGTACTTGACACCTGGTCAAACTATGAGATAGCACCCCTTTCTGAAGGAAGTCGTTTCTGAAACGACCGAACCGAACCAACACACTTATAGAAGCTTGGAGAAAAGAGATTCGACCGCAGAGACGCAGCTTAATGACGATGCCAGCAGGAGGCTTTCAAAGAGTTCCGATTGATGATGCCAACACAGCAACAGTTGTTCAAAGGAGGAAGAATGATACTTTAGTTTGTCCTCCTGCTTCCGCCTTTGCAACGACGAGGCTGGTTTTGTACTTTGCGTTCGTCAGTGAGTCATCAAGAGGGGCCGAGCAAGGCCAAAACCACCACAGTGTGCGTGATTGAGCCAAGCAATGAGAAGTTGTTGAGATCGAATTCTCGGGCAACAACACATGGTGTCTCAGAAACTAGCGTGTCCCACTGTAGAAAGCATTTCTCGATTCTGCACCCACAGATGCATCAAACGCCGCATCACCCTAATCCAACTGTCAAGTAGATCGTTTTTATCGACACTCTGAAAGGGGAAGGAACAAGTGACGTGATCCCACAATGTCACCTCTGGATGGCTTATCAGATTACTCTGTACCAACACGAGAATGAAAATCTTCATCTGAAACACAACTCACACGACTATGAGAAGACTCGAAGAAACGCACTTACCATAGGAGGTCGGGTGTTCGCCCGCCCGTGATTTCCCAAACAGTTGGTTTATAAAAGGTGGACTTCGACGAGGAGACTTGGATCATCTGACACAAGAACCAGCTGAGATCACGGACTCCAGTCCCTCTCAATAGTTACACTTTCTGTCGGACATCTTTAATTTTCACAAACTGGAACATCCCCTGGGTTCTAGAAGACAGAAAATGACTCCAAATCGACTCAAAATGGAGGCATGCTGTTTCTAAGACATCACAGATAGTTTTCTCATCATCAAAACTGCTCAAAACTGCACGTTTCTGATCCTTTAGATGCAAAGGCCTTTGGATTGGATTTATAGTTAATTTCCTTGTTAGCATCTGGCTGGAATATTCCCGTGTTAATAAATGATGAGGATGTAAAACCAAGTGCTCCTCGGAGCAACCTTTTGCGATTTGCAAATATCGAAGCCATAACAAATTGTACTGGGTAGGCATGTCGGTTGTTAGCAAACCTCTACCGACAATTACTACAATAGTGTTTTATATGAGCGCGTCTGGTTGATCGCCGTAGTCTATTCCGACGCAGCACAAAATTCTCACACCCATTTTGGCAGATGTGGTTAGTTAGACGAGGGGATCGACCTGCCCTTCCGACTTCGTGGTGAATCACCGCTAACAACACTTGGGGAGGTGAAAGTGCTAACAACCACAAGTTGTTTCGTGGTTAAAAGTTAATCAGACTAGGACGCCAGGAGAATATGGGATCTTTCCCTAACACAGCCCGAAATTATACGAGGAGGCGCTGGTAAGTGATCAAACCAGTCTAGTTTGGTTGGTTGAGGGGAAAGGCGGTGGCCGTTATCGATTCTGCATTGAGTTCTGGTGACTCAATAGCGTAACCAGTCGGGGAAATGGAAATGAAGACCAGATTTGGTAAGTGAATGTGGTCATTTGATAGTCCACTGAAATTGGGAAGGTTGGAAAATTGGTGGTTTCAAGCGATTGACGCTGACTGCTTCTTCTTCTGCATCATGTAGATCCATTTCATGACCTTGTAATATGGACAGAGAGGTCTCCCTTAACCACAAATGCGTGGGACAACGATGCTTTAAGCCTAGACGAAACATCTGGAAGTCGAGGAACCACTGTGTAAACCAGTTCGAAATGTGAAGTTTTGAAGTCTTCTTTCATGAATAAACCTCTATGAGTTGGCACACTAATCATCAGAACCGCATTCAGATGGCTGTGGACGCGTTCAATCATGCCATCATACGCTCTTCTGTGAATCTTATTCTCACAGACAGGTTTACGCCTATCTACCTTCACTTTAGGCCACGTTTCAACACCACCACATGCGAAATACCACCAAGGGAACAAAGTTATCTTTAAGTGTTGGAATTATGCCTTTAGTAATTACAGCGATCACGCGTAGTGATAGAGTTCATGGGAATCAAAGAGATGGCTTTAAGAGCTTGAAGAAGGAATGAAGTCAGCTATCGATTTTGAACCGATGTCAAACCCTTTCTCGTGCCTTTTCGGATTCAGATCAAAGACGAATCGATCTCTATCCAGGTCTCTTCGTAACAACTAACCTACATTGATCACCCCTATCACCAACACCACCACAACTTTTTACACCTTGCTACAGAAGGTCAGATCGGTACTTTCAGAAAATACGACCACCGGGAAATGAAGGTCGTTTCTAAAGACGGTCTTGAAATATTAGCTGAAAGTGCGCGCTTAGTGCGAAGTGAGGAAATACGTTAGCGGCGATTTTAACCTCATTTCATTAGCAAATTAATCTTCCTTTTGGCATTAAAATCCCCCATTTTGACAAGCCATTCCATCGGAGAAATCGCCTTTTCCATCAGCTGATGCACTCCCCTGTCAAATATCGGGGAGAGGAATCGATTAACCTCTTGAAAGTGAAAAACCATTTAAGAGAGTGTTTGGAGCGTCATTCTGTTAAAAAAGGAATGCTTTTTCTCACCTAACCGCTGAGCGTTTAAGCATTTCACATCCAGTGAATATCCTCGATAGGCAATTGGAAAGATGCTTCGAAGCAGACATTACCTCATAATGAGTGCCTCAACCGAATTGGTTGAAAAAGGGACGCGAAATCGAGAGGTAGGCAAGAAGGCGACCTCAAAGGCGGAAGAAGCACACGTGTCATCCCGAGGTCAGGTCATAAAAAAGGCAGTCGCTAATTGCCAGTTACTGCCACCATCCACTGATCCACCACCAAACCAAACCAACGACAGCTATCCGGTCAGATTGGCACTGCGTCGGCTTCGTGTGTGCAACCGGAGGATTCGACAAGAGATAGAGGTGATTTAACACCTCTAGGTCTGCATAAATTATGCAAAAGCAGGTGTGCGCAAACACCCTTAACCTACTACTCACCTGATACTGTTTGTCCTCAAAGGGAGGCCATGACAATGGGACAAGATAGAGACGCTAGGGGAACTTAGGCAATAGAGAAGATTGATTACTGATCTCACTGCATCAGTAAAGAGTTCCGGACGTGTGGAACACTTTCTAATTCAATCGACGCGTCCTAGAAGCAGGTTTGTTTTAGCATTTCCAACGAACAGTGACTAATGGCAAGTGCGTCTAAATATAGCAAGGTGAGGGGCAAACGCGAATGGCTTTTTTGGAAAGGAAAAACAACGACACCGGATGAGGGAACTTAGGTCCGACACTAGAACCAGCTGAGATCACGTACGGACATCTATAACTTGCCCAACCCTCTGTTCCTTGTAGCCTCCAACTGGAACGTCCGCCGGATTTCAGAAGATCGGGATCAGAAATCGATCTAAGAGAATTTCGAGACGAGAACTTAAAGGAGAGGCGTGTTGTGGACAAGAAAAATTAAATATCCAAAAATTAGACTATTATCAAAACTGTCCCATTCAGAGGTTTTCGTCAAGAAAACTAGCGTTGACTTTAGGCTCGGCTACTTCGCAGACGACGGTTTAAGAACCCTCCTAATTTTCGTTCTCAGTCTCAACAGTTCAGAATAACTCTCCAACCTGAACAAAGAACCAAAAACCACCGTTCAGGAACTACCTGATGCATTCATAAGGAATCATAAAGTACCGTCGGAAGACGGTAAACAAGCTTTTAACAGGTGAAAAGGACGCCGAATTGATCTAGAGAATCCCTCCTAGGGTGCCCTAGCACCACTTTGAGTTGATTTGTGAGGAACTCACAGCGATGCAGGCCTCAGAGGACTGAGCAAGTCGTTGGAGCTCCGCGGAGACGGCTTCTTGGGCGCTGTTGAGCTCCTGCACACAGAGCGAGGCTTTGTAGAGGAGGATCTCGGAGCAGCGCTTGATGGCCACTGAGAAACTGATGACGTTGTGCGACAACACCGCTCCGCCACCGCCACCAACGCTCGCAGCTACGGACGCCGTTCCACTCTCGCTGCCTACGCTACCGCCGTCGCTGCCACCGCCACCACCACAGGAGTCTGCCACGTGGCCCCTGTGAAGAAGACGGAAAAAGAACAGGATTTACTTTAAATGCTATTTCAAGAACCTCATCATCGACATCAACTAGACGTTGTCGGGTTCCATCTTATTGTTAGAACACGCTTATGACGGCTGAGGTCTTCTACACTCCTGGAGACGCGTCTGCTCTCCGCAAGATTTTACTCAATAGCAAGGAAACGGCGATAGCAAACTTTCCCAGCACGAAGAACCCGTCAAACTGGATTCCCCAGCCTTGACAACCAACGCCTCACTACCCATGACTACCTCTAACCTTCACCCCTGCCGGTCCCACGTCCAAAACAAAGTCTACCCGGAGCGGATGACATGTAACAAGCCCTTCGCCGTCAAAGATGACTACGGATTCAAGTGGGGGCGTATGTAGAGCTTATGCGTCGTTCACCGAGCTAGATAGGCAATGATATGTTAATCATCCATTTCTGTTTGGACCAAATCCCAACGAACGATTCAAGCCCTCAAAATCGTCTATGTAAGTCTCCTATATGCATCTAAAAGTGGTCAATGTGGATTCCAACAACTTTTTGATGACTTTGAAAGAGTAAATTCTCCGTTTCTGTCAGGACCAAATCACAACCAACGACCACATGTGCGGTTCTTCATCTTCGGTTCAATTTTAAGGTAACATTTTGCTAGTTTACCTCCCATGTAGCACGTTCGCTGACGTGCATGATTCACTCTACACCAAACTGTTGCTAGAAAAACATTTCTGATATCCCTTTTTGTGCTGGTAGGAGAGCCCTGGGAAGCTTCAAAGAGTCAAACGTCGACTACTGTCAGGACCGAATTACAATTAACAATTCATGTCTTCAAAATGTTCCATCTAAAGCTCCTATCGGAATTCGGAAGTGGTTGATGTGGCTTTGAGTAACTTTTTGTAAACTTCGAGAGCATTAATCGACCGTTTTGCTCAAGATGACGACCCGGTAAGGCACTGTCACCTGCCTAGTTTACTCAATATTCACACCTAACCCCAGTCAAGCTCTCATGAATACCACACCTCTAAACCGAGACAAGAGCGAGACACAAAACGCAGTTACGTCCTGGCAACTGAAATCTGCGCAGTTCGACTCTTCTCACCTCGTTGGGCCCGGGGTAATCAATCAAAACACCACATGGCAGGCTTAGTCTGAGCACCAAATCGTAAAAATATACCATGCAACCGGACGACCACAGAAGGAGATTTACGTAAAAAATTGAGATGCTGTTGGCTAAATCAAAGTCACTAAAGTGAGATGAAAGGACCTCTGGGTTGTGGTTGAATATAAGAGCATGCTAACTTAGTTTAACGCCTACTTCTTACGATGGGAGCTTGAATATGTCACAGAAAACGAGGAAAAATGCCCAATCGCGTTGATAGAGCATGCCTCAGAGAGGAAGCTGGAGAAGCGATCAGGAAGCCACATATTGGCTTCTCATAAAGGCACAAATAAACAATGGAGTCTTGGTGACTGTTTGCGGTGATTCCTGGTGTCTATTCAGTGCAGAGTAATTGAAGCGCCGCTTGGAATGGCCACAGAGCAGGGGAAAAGTTAGCTGCTGATGAAAGCAAGGCTTGAAATGGGGCAAAGGAACGCGGGAAGTCACTTCCAGGAAGCTGTAGATCCGATGGAACACATGCGAACAATGGATACTTACTGACGGACAAACGAAGGAAGTTACCAGACAGCTGCAGACTAACTAGGTAAAAAAATTTGTAAAACAAGCTATAGAACGGGTTCAAAGTGCCCTGTTTATTAAGCAAGGAGATGGGAAAGCAGGAAGTGATCAGACAGCTGTAGAAACACTGCTAATCCAGGGACTGTAAGTAAAAAAAACGCCAGAAAAGCAGCCAGCCTTAGTGACTATGGATTGAGTGAAAAACGGAAGACAAGAAAACGAGAACTTCGTGTACCCACCGGGAGTTGCGCGGGCGACACTCGGGGCAGAAGATGACGTCACAGGTCTCGCAGAAGAGGAGCTCCTGAGCCGGATGGCGTCGGCAGGTGGGCACGCGGTCCCGACGCTGACTGGCCATCAGGTCGAGCAGCTGGTTCACCATGAAGGCCGGCGGGAAGCCCGCTGCTGCCCCACCACCACCGCCACCGCTACGTGGAACTGCGATGGTCTCTCGGCAGATGGGACAACGCATCGTTGTCTCATCCTCGCTCTGGACAATACAGAAAACAGAAAAATTAGGAATAAGGAGAGTTGGGGTTCTGGGTTAGGGGTCACGTAATTGCAAATTGATACATCGAATAGAATGCTATTGGGGAGCGAATGCAACAGTCAGGGCTCTGGTGGCTTCGGGAAGACTTGAACCATAGCAATTGAAGAAAAAACAGGTATTCTGCTCATTTTAATGAGGGAAAACACTGAACAGGTAACGTAAACTTCCGTCTTTTTCACATTAAACCATTCCGAAAACGCACTTACGATAACCGCGTAACTTGAGTCTAAGCGATATTGATCAGTGGAAAAACCGTTTCCTGTTCCTCACTACAGAACGCCAGATCGGTTACTTGGAGGCGAAGGTTCCGCGAAACCGCCAGGAAATTACGATAGTTTTCCAGCGACACTTGGGCAATCAAACTACTCAACGAAAAGGAGGGCACACTAGCTCCATTTAGTGGGACAGATTATGCAAATTTCGTCCAAAAATCCATTTTCAACAACACCAGCCGATATTGAATCAAGGGCATCACATTTACCAGAGACGTTTTTAACGGATGTTTACTAAGATGACTTAACAACTCAGCGCAAATGAGATAAATTTAACGTTCAAACACTAGATTCATGTCTCGAATAGGTACCGCCACGCAAACAGACCGTTTCACAGATACTCTAAGCTATAGAGGGCTCATGCTAATTTTGCCCAAAATTTCATTCAAGGAATTTGTGCTGAATGAAAGACGTTTTGAACGCCACTTTAACAACTCTCTTCACGGTTGGGATGGTTTCCTAAGACGAAGGAGATTGGCATTCAAACACTCTATTCGCATCAAAAAGCCACTTAAAACTGCGTCCTTCTTCTGGAAAGATTCTTCAGCTTCGAAACACCCCTTAAGAGCACTTGACCCAAACACACACCAGGTTGGACTTCGAACTACCAGACCACACAGGGGAGAGGTTTGAGAACACCCCACCCCCACCCCCAGATTGAGCACATCACAGCCAGCCAATAAACCCGGTGCATTCTCAGGCCATAATTACAAAAAAATTGGCCAAAAAATGAATGAGTTACTGGGTGGTGGGATCTAAGGCTCCATTAAGAGCCGGCAGATGTCGACAGAGACAAATCGTCAAACCGCAAAAAATGGAATGAGTAGTGGACTCAGCGGCGTAAGAGGCATTAGGTTGGTTAGTTGGTGGGTTGGCACGCAATCACTGGCAGACAGACGGGGAGACAGGGAGACCGAGGGCTAATTAGAGGCTCGTCAGCCAATTAAAGGCTGCTGTTGCTGCTGCTCCTCATCTTCGTAAAGGGTGAAACCTCCACTTCCACTGAAGAGGGTGAGTGCTAACTCTGAGGGGTAAAGGGCATTGAGAATAGTACAGCCCCAAAAGCACCTCATCCAATCAATCAACTGCACAAAAATCAATTGACGAATCTCCTGGCTGCACAATGAACACTTTAATGAAGTTGGTCGTCTCATTTGGCCGCAATCACAATCCCCAGACCTCAGCCCCATTATTGAGGAGCATTTATGAGGGATTTCAGTAATTCAAATGAGAAGTTGATTTCCAGATGGTATCGATGAGAAGCTCCAATTGAAAGGACAACTTTTCATTCATTTGCGTACTTTTGAGCAAGTTAAGAAGCGCGCGCGAGCTATCACCAACAGCATGACCATGATAGTTTGAGGTTTAACTTCCCCCAGAGTAATAAAACAAGGCAATCGAAACGAAGAGTTAAAAGAAAGAAATTGGGGACCATATTGATCTGGAAATCAATAGAGAACCTCCTCTTTTCACATGTCTTCATTGTTTTAGCTACGTAGTTTTGAGGCATTTTCAAACGTGCTACCGCCGGCATTGTCACGATTTGAGACAACTCTTCTAGTAATGCAAAGCAATCGAAACGACGTGTGGAAATGAAAAAAATTCTGTCGATTTTTTAATTTGACGAATTAACCGTGTGAAAACGGGTAAAAGAATGGGACAAAAGAGTCCTATCGATCGCGAAATCATCCCCACCAGTGATTTTATGATTATCCAATCATTGTGGGTGTACTTTTGAGCTCGATAACCTTAACATCATCGTTATGTTAGTTGAACGATGCTGCAGAAGCCACACATTCGAAAAGCAGCCATAAAGGGATCGTATCGACCTTGAAATCGATAAAACCACTGCCAGTCTTCTTTCTAATCTTCCTTTGTTCTTCTAATTTCACTTTCCCTAAGTAATTTCTCAGAATTTAATCGTGCAACACTATTGGGCAAAGGCATGGCAAAAGCGGACCTCATCGATCTTAAAATCGATAAAACCACGAAAACCTAGACCTCCATACCTCTCCTCTTCTTCTTCTCCCACGTTCCTCGGAAACCATTCCAAGAATCAAAAAGTATTTAGAAACATGGTGACTAAATTAGCTGAAAGATTCCAGGTTTCATTCACCTGGCAATGTAACAAGACAATCAAAACGGTGTTTCTAAGACTGTGTGAGGAATTCCACGAGTAAATTTTGGGGAAAGGAACAAGAAAAAAAGAGTCCTATTGATCCTAAAATCGATTGGATCACGGCCACTATTCGTTCCACATGACTGCCTCGCTTTCCCTAGGCGATACCCTATGGATTTCTCGTGTTTTCTCGAGTCAAGGCAAGCATTCTCTGGGAAATGCCAGGAATTTCGAAGGAAAAAAGGATCTTATTGGTCTTAAAATCGATAAAACTGGTACTGACACTCTTCTCTCATCTTATTTCAGCTTCAATAAGTAAATCCTAGGGTTTTTCTTGCTTCTTGAGCCGATTTAACGACTGACGAATCAGTGAGATGAAAGATGAGCTTCCAGTCATTCACACTCCGTGTTTTTTGGGACAATGAAACACGCCAATTATAGGGGAGAGGATGAGAAAGACTAGGTGTACTTTTGAGCAATTCTGACATGGTGACCAAGTTAGTTGACATATTTGCGGTTTCATTTTCCTATTAATAGAAAATGAGCTAACAAAACGTATTTTTAAGGCTCTATTGAAGAAACAGACATTGCAAAATTGGGGAAGAAAATGGAAAAACGAACCTTATCGATCCTGAAATCGATGAAAACACTGTCCAACTTTTTCCACAAACTAGCAACGGCTTTCTTATATGATTCCTCAGGATTTATTACGAATTTAAAAGTGGAGAATCACTGACAAGAGGCGTTGAATCAAGATGCATTTAAGACAAGGACTCAACGACACTAAGACCACCTGGAGAAGCCAGAGTAATGCACTGTCTATCGAAGCCGTACCGTTAAGACTGATTTCAAGAGGTTAACTTGTCGGATTGGAAAAAGACATTAAAAAAAAAACGATAAAACCATGACACCTCCTGACTTTTCCTTCTTATTCGAGTCGAGGAATTTAGGAGCATTCTGAAACGTATTCCTATCAACTTCATGACGATTATTTGAAGGATTTGAGGTTTCGCTCCATTGTCAAGACTGACTTAAATAATTAAACGCTTGAAATTGAGGAAAGGAATGAGAAAAAAGGGACCGTATCGATCTTGAAATCGATAAAAAACACTCACTTTTTCATTCACTCTACTTTTTGTTTCTCTAACTTGATCTCTATGGAATTTATCGTGATTTTTGGAGTCATGGCAGTTATTTAGGAACACTTTAGGGTGTCAAAAATTATCTTAACGATCTGGAAATTGATGAAACCACTGCAAGCCTTCCTTCCACACGGCTTCCTAGCCTGCGTTTGCTTTATTCCTCGAAATTCAGCGTGTTTCTTTGGTGGAGAAATTAACTCCCAGGCATTTAGGAGTAAGGAATCACTGATCCGGGAGATTTACGGATCACGGATTCAACTGTACTATTAGTGCATCAGAGCAATCGAAAGGTATTAACATTTGGGCTGTATAAAGAGGCAAAAGTGTTAAAGGAAGGAGAAAAAGGAAGTCCCATCGACCTTGAAATCAGTAAAGTTGTGACACTTCGTGCTTCTTGTGTCGAGGTAACCACTCCTTCCAAATTGCCAAGAATAAAGGAGCACTTCGAAGCGTGATTTCATCGAAAATTGCGGACATAGGAAAAGGGATCTAAGCGTTCCTGAAATCGTTAAAGCCACTGCCACTCACTTCTTCCCCTCGTGATTTCTCGCTCTTCACTCTACAATCTCAACAATTTCAGAGCATTTCCAAACGTGCGACCACAAAAATCTTGACCGAGCGTTGAGAGACTCCACCCTCCAATCCATTTTACATAAAAATGAACTCAAATGAAGGCGTGAAGGGGACCTTATCGATTGTGAAATCGATGAAACCACTGTCGCTACGATTTTCAACAAGGCTGCCATGTTTTCCTTACATTTCACGGATCAGATTTGGGAATGATTAGGCAATCACCTACAATACAACCGAGAGGATCTGATTCGACTACCGGTAGGAAGAGGAGGAGCATGCAAGGTACGCCGTCTAGACTACTACTACCGTCATAAAAGGGGAGACGTGCACATGCAACCAACAGCGCAATCGATGGACTTCACCCGGGTTCCGAATAACAAGGGCTTGAGATGATCCGCGAGAGAGATGGAGAAACTTACCTCCCAGTCTCCAGCTGACTTCTGAAAGCAAAGCAGGAGCAGTGAAGTCACTCTGTCGTGGTTAACAACGAGATTATTAAGGAACGAGGAAGCCAGAGGGACTTCAAATACGGGGAATAAAATGAGAAGAAAACTGCCTCCCGTTTCTGTTGGGCAGAGAGTTTATGTGACCCATTAGATCTGGAGGCGGCTACGAGGTCACCGAACACACGCACACGCACACACACCCAACAGCACAACGAAATAGGGATTAAATTAACTCTGGTAACAGGAAAAACCCACACGCACGTCCCCTCCCCCACCCCACGGGGTGAATTCCTACCACAGCCAGAGTCTTCCTGTTTACGTTTACCCACTTAACTCCGACCACACTGATAGAGGCACTTAGCGGCTAGAAGCGGCGCCAGTCTGCCTATCACTTGTGTCTGCGACAGACCAAAAAAGGGTTGCGCTAGGAAAGCGATCGGGAGCCTCGTGAGTGGGTGTATGGGATTTTTACACTCCTCAAAATTGGGCATTCCCTATAACCCTGTAAGGTACGTCAAATGGTATTCCAAGGAAGGTGCAAGGTTGGGAGAAAGTGGTAGTAGATGGGGAATTTTCTCCCAACTGAGTTCTTCTTCGACCTTTTGGCACGAATTCGAGTCACTAGAGGTAGGTTATTCAAACACCGACCCCAATTGTTAACAGTTGATTAGAGCATTAATTGTTGCTGCATTCAATTTGAAGCAGAGAACAATTTATGGCGAAAATTATCGCCTACTAAGAAAACTTTAGATGCGTCCAAATTGCCAGTTAAAATGAGCCCTCGTTAGCACTTGCAACGAACAGATGGTCAGCGCTTTTGTCTGCGAGGCAGACAGCCGTTCAGGACTCATTTATAGCCTGGGGTGAGTCATACTGCTCAAATGTATTCACAACATCTCCGTGGGTTCCTTGAACCAGGGTAGAAGAAACACGAAACTGATTGGCGTCACATTGTGTCCTAAGAGTGGCCTGTGACCACCAACACCGACGACAAGCGGGGAAAACGAGTTCACGAAAGGGACCGAAAACCCCGTGATCTAATTTACAGCCAACAATGGGATCAACTCACTCACGCACGGAAACAAAACAGCTCATCTGCAATGAAAAAAGTTGCAAAGTGCCCTTTCGGAAGGGAAGAGAGCGCAATTGGGAGGTCACTGAGCGGACAAGGTGGTGTTGTGTCACCTCTAGGTCACAGAAAAACTCTGAGAATCGTTGCTCTGGTGTGTACGAAATCGTAAGCCATCTATGTGGGATTGTGAGATCATATGAGAGAAATTCCCACGGAAATAACCTCCCAAGCCCGTGGAAAACTACTCAACGCCAATAAGCAGTAAGTACACACCGATTCTTAACCGGAGCTCGCAAAAAGGGCACTTTACTTACCTGAGTTTCGATGATGCGTTCAAGACAGGTGCGACAGACAGTGTGGGAGCAGGGGAGAAGCTTCGCGGAATGAGCGCCGGAGTCGTAGCCGGAGAGACAGGTACCGCACGTCAGGAAGCTGTCCGCGAAGTCCTCCACATTGATCATCATCGTTTCCACCAAGCGCGAAGTCATCTACAAGGGTGAATAGGTAGCTGCATTAACGTGTGACCCAAAAATCGATGCAATCAGAAGCCAACACCGCAGAGACTGTAGGCCAACACATTATGGAATCATAGTTGATCGAAAGCGAGCACATGGGGAGCCAAATGCTTTTTTGTTTCTTTTTGTAATGAAAATAATAATACAGCTTGGAGGAGAGTACGTGGCAGATCAGTACATGCGGAAGACGTTGATATGCATGCACTTACAAAAGAAAATGACATTTTGAGGAACTCTGGGTGGGTAAAATATTGGTCGGAAGGTAGAAATTCGCACCGCCTTCCCAACAAGATTCTTACCTGAGCTCGGTTATAAGAAAGAGAAACATACAAAGTCATGGCTATCAAGGCATTGCGAATGCAATTTTCAAGAGAATTTGGTACACAAGCTTACTAAAGCTAGGTTACTTTGGATTCCTTTAATAACTAAGACAAAAAGCCTACAACTTATCTAAACCAGCAAGTCATGGTTTCAACTTAGAACTGAATAATAAATCAAGTGAAATACAATGGATAGCACTAGAATCCATGCATTCAATAAATTTAAGCGGAATAACTCACGTTAATTAAGTTTACAAAGTTTTAAACATTAGAAACCGGATATCACAGATAAGTCCAGGGGTTAGATCGCTTCAAATATGATCTGGTTAATCATATAGAGAAGGTCATTCGTCTTAACCTATCAACGATGTAAGGTCTTTGTTTGTTGTGAAAAAATTGACTTTGCTCTTTTCAATAAATAAAGGCATTTATAAAAAAACAAAAATAGCTATTTGTATAATTTATTTACACATTAGAAGAACATAAAGGTAATTACGAATCTGAATTCACGGTCCAATCCGACCAATTTCAAACGTATATCATTAATCGTTCTGGGAACTAAATTGAACCAAATTCAAATTTTAAATTTCACTAATATGTCAAGATTTTGAGTTTAAATGTGTCTGTACCATTAACCATCCATAACTCAAATTTGAAGATTCTTCATTTACTCTAAATTCTCCCTATAATAATAGATCATAAGCGTAGAGGAAGATAAGAATAATATGCTATCATTTAATTATTTTGTATCTAATGGAAGCTTAGAAAATACATGCCTCCCTTGAGGGCTATTAACTTAAAGGTTTGAGAAGCTGTTCGATTTTGCCTTGAACAGGAACTGTATCTGGCAGTTCGAACTGCCGCCTTATTAGTCGACTGCTTGGACGATTAATATCATTGTCGACTGGTCGTAGAGTAAGTAGAAGTGAAAAGGCCGTGTCCCAGGAGCACAACTACAAGATTGGGCTGTCTGAGTTAATCGATCAACAGCTGGTCACCACAATTAAGGACCGATAAGAGCAATCGATAATTTCCTTTTGTAGTTGATGCTCCGGGGAAATGCACACAGTTAAGTGAGATTATTATTGGACCTTAGTCAGACCACAACTACATTGCGATCGACTACATTTGATTTCGTAAGCTTTTAGCAGTCCATCAATCGCACTACTAACGCTCTCCTCGGTAACTTTAGTTGCGCTCCATGAAAAACGCCGGTTAATCAGCTAGGCGTTTACTATCTTTCCGTCGTGCTTGTTGAACGGCCTTAGCGACAACCGAATGTCCCCACCCCGAGACGTGCTCGCTACTGACCCCGTATACATGCAGACTCACTTAAGAAAAACTATCGGATGATTGCTACTCATAAACATCCATAAAGCTAAAGCACCCACAGGTTTCCTATACCCAAATCGACTACAGATAAATCTAAACTCATCCAGAAGAACATGTCAGGCCAGCGACTGGCACGCATTCAACTGAGTGGCTACGGCGCACAAGTGAACCCTGAATGTCCAGTAAAACTAGTGAATGATCGACGGTGCAGTACACCAACTGTGGCAGCTAACGAAAGTAACGACACAACTGAGGCATTACATTGTTACAATGTAAACAATTGTTAGTCCACACAGTGACGAACATGGTAACTATGCATTTTCCCCCGTCTTAGAAGTCAATAGAACAACTCATTTCGAGCACAAAATTTATTAAACCAAAAATAGTAACCATAGCGAACAAGAGCAAACCGAGGAAGATGGCGGAGAGAAAACCTAATGAGGAAAAACAGTGGCCTTGGTAAAGGATGAGAATCAGAGTAACTATGTAACTCGCATACAAGCATGATGAATACCAGAAACTGGTACGACTCACAATGCGATATACAGATAACATCAGCGAATAGGCTCACCTTGGGACTGAGAGAACCACGGCAACAAAGCAAAAACGAGCTCGAGTGGCACTTGCGCATTCACTGCAAACAGCTTAAACAAAATATGAGAGGCCTAAATTAATTATTGTAGCGATTACAAAAGCATACTTAATTATCCGAAAATGTAAAATTTACTATTTTAAGCTTTAAAAATGAATTTTTTTGCAATGAATAACACAGAAATGGATTAAACTCACTACAAATAATATCTTTCTTCGTCGATTAATTTATTGTTAACCATTTCCTCACAACAAATACTTGAGTTTTTATTATCAGCCAAGTTTTGAGTCTCTTGCTGCTCTTCTATTTTATCTCGTGAGAGTTCGTTAATATGGCAACTGACAACAGTACCTCCTAATTTGGCAATCACAACACTAAAACGTTTTCTTCAAAAACGAATGCATTTCCTTGTTCGGTCGATAAAGAAAAATTAATCGGTTACGACATATGCATAAACTACTTTAAATATTCCGTATAGATTCGACGGAATGCTAATATTTTGAAACTATTGAATTACATGTATTTGTCATGTTCATTTTTCGAGAAAAAGTGATAAGTAGAAGATTTAAGGTTACGAAAAATGACGAGGATCAACAAGGGAAAGCACGAAAAATATAAACATTTGTCAATTAAATAAACTCTTAAAGATTTCTAAAAACGCCGATTGGTTTGTAGGCTTACGACTGCTGAATATGGAGGAATTTCTGAAAACTTTTGCAAAAGTTGCTTCATCGCAGTCTTTTAATCACAAAAAGCTCTTTGTGGTATTTAAGATCTTTACCAGTGCATTGGACAGCATATATGACCAGATAATTGATGGAATACTCGACCGACAATTTCTAAAAATACGGCAAATTGCAATCATTATAACATATCAAATAGATTGCGAAATGGCCAAACGTATAATTTTCAAGCACTTAGTGAATTCACATTCCTTAACAAAATAACAGCAATTTGGAATGCATGCCCAGTAAATTTCCTCGAAACTAGTGTATTCTTATAAAGCTCATTTAAATTCTGTTTAAATAATTTAGCTTATTCTGTTAGAAGCAGCAAAACTTGTGATTAGGTAAGATCTTGGAAGCACTACTCTGTTCCATTTCAATGTTTGATATTTTCCATATTTTTAATAAAATCGTATTATTAATATTAATTATAAATAAAACAACTTTGCCCTAAAACTACCTAAAAATGAAATTTTTTGTTAAAATGTCTTAAAACCAATTCGTGTTTATTTAAGCTAATGCATCGAGGATTAACACAATTGCTCCGTTAGTAGTCTTCATGTTGGACCGTCACACGATTGCTCATCTGGGTGATTCTCCTCAGATCCGAGGAATTCTCATTCATGATCGTACAGCACTATCAGCCTTAGCTGATGTAGCTCACAGAGAATACCAAGCCGGTAATTATGAATCGGCAGAGCGAATCTGCATGCAACTGTGGCATCAAGAACCCGAAAATACGTCGACCCTGCTCTTGCTTAGTTCAATCCACTTTCAGTGTCGACGCATGGAGAAATCTGCCTACTTCAGTCAGTTGGCTATCAAGCACAATCCGTTGATGGCTGAAGCTTATTCGAATCTCGGCAACGTTTATAAAGATGGTGGCCAATTGAAAGAGGCCATTGACAATTACCGACATGCCCTTAGCATCAAACCCGACTTCATCGACGGCTATATCAATCTAGCAGCGGCTCTAGTTGCTATTGGTGATACTGAATCAGCTGTCAGTGCCTATGCCGCAGCTTTGCAGTACAATCCGGTAGGTGTCTAATTCACTTATTCTTATCCGTTCCTTAAGGATTTATACTGCGTTCGGAGTGATCTGGGGAATCTCCTAAAAGCCCTCGGTCGTTTAGACGAGGCCAAAGTAAGATATTAACACTGAGGTTCGCGCAGCGGCTTTTGCGCCTGACTGGACGATATTCTCTCACTGCGGCCTCTGGGCCAGCGCGCGTAACCCGTCCAGTCAGGGATTAGGTTTCCCAGCTCCCTTTCTAGACAAGCAGGAACTAATCGGTCAGATTTTCTCCGTTTAAACAGCAAAGGTGAGAATCCGCGAATCGGTGAAGGTGGTCGCGGATTTGAGACGTTAATTTCAAGTAGTGAGTTTGCCGCGCGCGCGTGTTGGTACGCTTTCGCTTAAGCGTGCTGCACTTCCTCCTCTCCCCTCCTTTTTGTCTCCCCCACAAAAGAAACGCGTGCGATTTTCGTGTGCATGTTCCGCGAACGGAACCACGAAGCCGTACACTGCAGCGCTCAAGAGACTTCCGGGCATACCCAAGACATTCTCTAACTTGTTTTTACTCTCCTCTTTTTTAGTCCTGCTACCTAAAGGCGATTGAAACCTGCCCGACCTTTGCGGTAGCCTGGAGCAACCTTGGTTGCGTTTTTAACGCACAAAATGAGATCTGGCTCGCAATCCACCATTTTGAGAAGGTAAGCCCCACTTTTCATTCCTTACCCACCATCTAGGCGGTAACGCTGGACCCGAACTTTCTCGATGCCTACATCAATCTGGGCAACGTGCTCAAAGAAGCGAGAATCTTTGACAGAGCGGTTGCCGCTTATGTACGGGCTCTGGCATTGGCGCCAAACCACGCTGTAGTTCACGGGAATCTCGCTTGTGTCTACTACGAGCAGAATCTGATCGACTTGGCAATCGACACTTACAAACGCGCAATCGAACTGCAGCCCAACTTCCCAGATGCCTACTGCAATCTGGCGAACGCTCTGAAGGAGAAGGGCAAGGTCCTGGAGGCCGAGAGGTGCTACAAGATAGCTCTTGAGCTCTACCCCAACCACGCCGACTCACTCAACAACCTGGCCAATATTAAACGCGAGCAAGGCCACTCTGAGGAGGCTATTCGTCTCTACTACAAGGCCCTCGAAATCTACCCCGAGTTCGCCGTGGCTCATTCCAACCTCGCCAGCATGCTTCAACTGCAGGGCAAGCTGAACGACGCCCTTAAGCACTACCGCGAGGCAATCAGGATATCGCCTACCTTCGCCGACGCCTACTCCAACATGGGAAACACCTTGAAAGAGATGCAAGACGTCAATGGGGCCATGCAGTGCTACCAACAAGCCATTCGCATCAACCCAGCCTTTGCTGACGCCCATTCAAACCTCGCCAGCATCATGAAGGACAGTGGGAACCTGGCGGAGGCCATCAACTCTTACAAGACTGCCCTGAAGCTCAAACCCAACTTCCCCGATGCCTTCTGCAACCTGGCACACTGTATGCAGATTGTCTGCGACTGGAGTGACTATAAGGAGCGTATGAAAAAGCTCGTTGCTATTGTGCAAGAACAGATCGACTCCAACCGCCTACCCTCTGTGCACCCCCACCACTCGATGCTCTACCCACTGAGCCACCAGCAGCGCAAACGCGTGGCTGGCAAGCATGCCCACCTCTGTCTCGAGAAGGTTGCCGCTCTGCGCCATGCTCCCTTCCGCTTCCTCAAGCGTCTCCCCAACGAGAGGCTTCGCATCGGCTATGTGAGCTCCGATTTCTGCAACCACCCCACCTCGCACCTCATGCAGAGCGTGCCCGGCTTCCACGACCGCTCGCGCTTCGAGATTTTCTGCTACTCGCTCTCGCCAGACGATGGGACCACCTTCAGAGCCAAGGTCAGCCACGAGGCGGAGCACTTTGTCGACCTGAGCACCATTCCCTGCCACGGAAAGGCCGCTGACCGCATCGCCAGTGACGGCATCCACATCCTTCTCAATATGAACGGCTATACCAAGGGTGCTCGCAACGAAATATTTGCTCTCAAACCGGCCCCGGTGCAGGCCATGTGGCTGGGCTATCCTGGAACCAGTGGCTCGAGTTTCATGGACTTCATCATTACCGACAGTGTCACCTCGCCCCTCCATCTGTCGGAACAGTACTCGGAGAAACTCGCCTATATGCCCAAGACCTTCTTCATCGGCGACCACGCGCAGATGTTCCCGCACATGCGCAATCGCATCATCCTCGAAGGCGCTGATGAGATCGCAAGTGGTCGCAGAACCACGGACACATCGATGGTCGTCTGTGGCACTGATTTGAAACCTCTTCTCTACGTTGGAACGGTTCGCGAAATGGTCATTGGTGGTCGTGTTACTGAGCAGTCGGGCTCAACCACCAAGGAGACTACCCACTGTGTCAAGGTGCAGGTCCTCACCCTCCCTTCACTCCAGGTCATCCGTGAGATGATCCGCCTCAACGCTCCCTCTTGCACGATCAACAACGTGAACATCCAAAACGGCTTCATAACCCAGCAGACGCAGTCGCGAGCCTCGGCTGGAGAGGAGATCCCAGTCAACATCATCGTCACTGCGAGACAGCACTACGGCCTTCCAGAGGACGCCGTGGTCTTCTGCAACTTCAATCAACTCTACAAGATCGATCCTGCCACCATGAGCATGTGGGTGGAGATCCTCAAGGCAGTGCCCAACTCCGTCCTCTGGCTCCTGCGTTTCCCGGCTGCGGGGGAGGCGAACGCCATCGCTGCGGCCGCCGAGTTCGGGCTGAAGGATCCCCACCACCGCATAATTTTTAGTAACGTGGCGCCGAAGGAGGAGCACGTACGTCGAGGCCAGGTGGCTGACGTATGCTTGGACACGCCTCTCTGCAACGGTCACACGACGGGAATGGACGTCCTCTGGGCTGGTTGCCCAGTCGTGACTTATCCCCTGGAGACACTGGCCAGCCGAGTGGCCGCTAGCCAGCTGTGCTGCCTCGGCTGTCCAGAACTGGTCGCCAATTCACCGGAAGACTACGTACGAATCGCCTCGAAGCTGGGTAACAATCGGGAATATCTGAGTGCCATGCGGGCCAAGGTGTGGAAGCTGCGGGAGGCGTCGCCGCTCTTCAACGTGCGTCGGTACACGGCGGACCTGGAACAGCTCTACGAGCGCATGTACCAGCAGTACGAGACCGGTCAGGGCTTCACGCACATCACCGACTGGGGCGACAAGAGGGAGCACCATCGCTAAATCTCCACCTGAAGTAGCTCTAGATGTAGTAGCACCCGAACTCTATCATCTCTGGGTGTGCGTGTGTGTGTGTGATCATGCGTTCCTTTTTACCCGCTGTGTACAAAGCCTCCTCTTCGTTCATCCTCGTTGTGTCTTGTCCGGTTTTGGGTGTGTGTTGAGCGGTGTGACCACGTCTTTGTTTGTAATATATGCATTCACCCATATGCGATCTGCAGTAACTGTTGAGGTAAACCGAGCTACAATAAATCTCCATGATTTGGCTTCGTACGACTTGCCGCTTTCTGTCAGTTCGTTGCCCTAATTTGTTGGGTTTCCAAATGTTTTGGCCCTTGTCTTTTAGTTATCTACCGTTATTGCTCGCCTGGTTTCGCCAAGTCCAAAAGCCCATAAGTGACTTGATTTACCAATGCAGGAATTTGTTTGGAAGGCAGAATGTATTTCGAAGGAAACGCTTTCTCGTGCATTCGAAATTAGATTTGTGGGGCACAAAGTTCGAGGCTATTTAGTTATAAGAATCACATCATGATTGGAAATAAAGTGCTTACTAGTATTGCACTGAGCCGGGACTTCCAACGTAGAAAACTTGCGAATTCCCCTGGAGATTATGAACGACGGGCAAGCCGGAGAACGCAGTTGGCGAAGGGCGCATTTTCCTCTTTCAGACCAACGGTTGCTATCAGTTATATCAGCCTTTCGAGACTAATATATAGGGATGCTTTAAGCTAAAATATTGACTTGCGTCTTGAAGAAAACATTGGTTTTCTCCTTTGTGAAACATATTTTTGAGTTCCTGAAGGGTACTCATCATAGCATGAAGGCTGTTCAACTGATCTCTACTAGTTTATTCTTATTACGATATCGATTCTTACCCTTGAGTTGCGTATAATCTCTATTACGATTGTGGTTCTATCACGTGAAATTCCATCGCCACCCAAAGGCCATGTAGCCTTGATTTAATAGCTCATGACGAAGACATAAGTGACACTTGTGTTGAGAAGTACATAATGGGTGACTAACGCAAAATAGCACCACGAATTAGTGTGTGCCTCTATTAACAACCCCCATATCGCCTTTGTGAGTAATGCCTCGGCGCATTCATTAGCGTCGCTAGATTCCTAATAAGTCATTACAGCTGCTAGAAGCCATTTATAACGTCCCCTTCATTCGATTCAGAAAAAAGGGGGCAATACGCATTTCAAATCGCACACACACATGTTCGTAACTACGGCAAATCAGTTCGATATACACACACTGAGAGAGAGAATAGGGGAGTTTTCAAGCGGCTGGCTTCTCAAGGCTGATGCCTCCAGGTTCGAGTCCATGACATAGGCGACAACGAAGCGCTGCCGGCAGAGGAAGTGTGAAAAGAGCTGTTAGGGCGTCACCATCACCGCCACCGTTGGTGAAGAGGTTCGAGACGACATGGCGTCGAATGAGTGCGATGCAGAGCGACATCAGAGAGGGTTTCTGAGGCCTACCACTCTCCGACATCTCCTGACTCCACACTTGGAGATTCCGGTCACCTAGTCTAGGCACAGGCAGGAGAAAACGTAAGTATTTCCCACATTGACTACTATTTAGCAAACAAATAACGACATAAATCGATGTACCGGCTCATCCCTCCGCGAAGATTAAGATCAAACCGGACAACGTCCAGTCGGGTTTGAAGCAGCAACATCCTCCGAAGAAGTTTGGTCATTCATATTAATTCGAAATCCCACCAGAACCTACAGCACACCCTGATACCTTTACCAACAAGTGAACTACTATCATGAAAAGCATCGCTGAGCGAAATCTTATGCCGTTTATTAGTGTAATTTCCGGTGGAAAAGATGCCTTTGAAGCCCAAGCCAAAGTTTTTATTGCTTCGCGAAATAAGGCCATAAAAGCCACCCTATCTGGCTAAACTTCATTAATGACCCAACTCAGGTCACCGCCATCACCACAATGGGAGTACCCGCATTTGTGTTTATTGAAACCGCTTCGTCATCAAAAAGTGGGGGATTAACCATATTTGATGGAAGTTTTCAGTGTAATTAGTGACTTCCAACGCAAAATTTAGGAGCCTGCATCTCGACAAATACATGAACGATTGTAACCATGGGACAAAGAGATATTGCGAACCATTAAAATTATTATACACTAGACTGGCCACATTTTCTGAAAGTTCAGAGCATCGACAATGACTTCTACACTATTTCAGTCGACAAAAAAGCATTTTGAGCTTTGACAATTTGACACTCACGCAGCCAACTACAACCAACCGACTAGATTTGTTGTAACTTCAGAGTTTTGTGAGTAACTTGTACAATAAAATTTTCAAAATTCCCACAGCTCAATAATCTGGTTTTACAACCTAATAAACATAAATGAGCTTTTGATTGCTAAAATTTTTATAGCTTCGTTTCTTCTGATAACGTCGATGACTCATACCCCAGGCTTACTCACCCACCAAGAGACTTCGACTTTCGACCAGATAACGTCGCATCTGACCCGTGATCGATGGCGGTGAGTCATCGTTTCTACCATCTGTGGTTTTTTGGTGTGCGTGCATGTGGGCTTGACCCCAGAGGTCAAGTTACACGAATGGCTTATGCCACATCAAGTGCTACTACTAAGCCGGATGGTTCTTGAAACACCGAAGTGCTAGTCCAAAAGGAATAACTTTCTTAAAATCGGCATTACTTCAAGGCTTTTTCGAGAAATGATGTCTAAATATGCTTTTAACGTCGTTTAGACATGTTCCATTCAGATGCAGTCCAAAAATACATACATACACACACACAGACGCATACTTGGTCTAACGTGCATTCCGGTCTTACTATCTCTTGGTGCGGATCCCGATCTGATAGGGTTACATACCTTAGTGATATAGTTCGTTGTTTGTAGCAATCCGCTACAGTTCGTACTAATGGAAGCACTAAATTGTCCAGCCATTTCTCGGGCAATTTTCCAAGGCCACTCTGGCTTCTCTCACTTCTAGAGCTATTATTCCAACAAAAATTACTAAGAATGCACAAATATCTATTCAATATCGTTCAAGCATGTTCAATACAGCTTTAATTCGTGTCTTAGTGACAGTTTCCTTTCAACTAGAATTTTTGCTAACAACAAATTATTTGTTCATTTAAAAAGAGGTTTTGCATGCAATTATTTAAGCAGAAATCTTCCTGTTCTTACTCGAGAATTTGGAACAAACGAGAGAATGAGTAAACATCCCTTCAATGCCGTTTAGACGTGAAATATTAACTAAAACTACTCATTTTTTTTGCAATTTCTCAAAATAATTTAAAGAAATATTTTCTAAATCGACAATAATTTAACGCTGCTATAATGTTCCTCCAAAGTCGTTTAGAAGCGTTCCACTCAGCTGCGATTAGAGCGAAATCTTTTTAAATCTTTCACACATTTCACGAACATTACAAAGATATCTTTTTGTTTAAATACGTTATTAATTGAATGCTACCGATAGAACGCTTGAATATAACCTAAATGCCACTCAGACATGTTCCATTCAACTGAAATTAGTACTGTTTTTCATTAGTCTAAAAAGAAATCGCTTCTTAAGGAAACTTCTAGAACGCTCCACCATCAAAAGAATGCATGAAATTCAGTTATAATTTGTATTAAAACCACTTAGTTCTTTTCCATTCTTTTCTCGGTCAAAAATCTTTTTGTACTAAAACAATTAAACTTCGCATTTCTCGAGAAATTTTCCGGACTATTTGTCTAAACAAAATCTTTTTTAAGTGGTCATAAGCTTCCTCTTGTTTTTCGTAAACTTTGGACAACCGAAAGAATGCACAAATAGCGCAAATGCACAAACTTCCTGGCTGTTTCCTTTCAGCTGAAATTGATGCGAACAACACATTTCTGTAGGGTATATGCGCTGCGCCGATATGGATATGCTTCTCAAGGACAGGACGTTAACGACCACGAATCGTCAGAATAAGCGATCACAACTCCATACGGCAGCTCGACAGGCAACAAATCATCCATCACGAGCTGATTATTTCTCCTAATACCAGTTTACACTTCCATCCACGGTTTTCACTTAGCTTGGACGCTTTCTGAAGTTAAACCTAATGTGTACACTACTTTAATTGGCGAGCATGCCCACGCTTGGAGAAAATTTGTACAATACTTGTTACTAGCACACGCTTATGACGGATGATGACGTCTACACTCCTGGAGACGCGTCGTCTGCTCTCTGCAACATGTTGCAGTCAGACTGTCCGAATTTTGGCCCAACAGTGCTGTAATTTGGTTTGCTCTTGCGGAGGCATAACTTCGCCGAGTTAACATTAAAAGCGAAATTGCTAAGTTCGATACAATCATGGCGAAGCTGACAGAAAACCTTACGATGGGCCCTTCAAACTGATCAAGCGTGCGGAGAAAACTTTCAAGAGTTTACTCAATAGCAAGGAACCCGCGATAGCAAACTTTCCCAGCACGAAGAACCCGTCAAACTGGATTCCCCAGCCTTGACAACCAACGCCTCACTACCCATGACTACCCCTAACCTTCACCCCTGCTAGTCCCACGTCCAAACCAAAGTCTACCCTGAGGAGGCGACATATAGCAGGCCCTTCATCATCAAATCTACACGTAGAGAGTAATCATTGGATGAATATAATTACGCGATCACGTTATTCATAAACCCAACGAATAATGACGCAGATAATCTTTATTTATTAGCTTACTCTAAATCATTTTCTCTATCTAAATTAGTAAATACGCTAGAGAGTTAGATAATCCCACAGGCCTACTAGCATTCACAGTTTAGTAAGTCTGGCCAATCCGCTAAATCCTTTGTGACTAATCCGCTGACTAACTAGCCCTGAGGGAGAGGGGAACTTTGAGGTCATGTCCCAACTCGGACCCGCCCTAACTCTTTCACACCACATAAACCACACAAAATAATAAAGAATGGGTTGGTAAAACTCTGCTAATAACAAAGTACCCAAAGCGGAGTTTAAAGCAGGCTTTGATGGTTTCAAGTTACACCAACTTTCTGTCGCATTTCAGGGGTAAAAGAATGTCTGCTTGTAAGTGAGTAGACCTGTAGTATTGATTAGTTTCAAGTTGCATCAGGTCTCTGGCACCCAGGTGCTAATTCAGGCGTCTAGACAGAGACAAAACGGAGTGTGTGAGTGTGAGTAGACTTACGAGCAAGCCAGCAGACGACCACAGGGACTAAAGGCGACGCTTCTCTCGTGGAGGGCCCGTCGATCGAGATTCTCCAGCCGTGTGATCTCCCACGGTCCAAGACCGCGTGCTAGGGGCCACAGTCTCAAGGTTCTGCAAATAACAAGAAAAAAGGGGAGCGGTTAGTGTTGAAACGCTAAGGAAAAGCGAGTTGACTGATGGTGACGATGACTATAACGATAATACCGATGACGGTGATGTAGAAAATGACAATAATTTTGTCGGTGATGGTGGGGAGGTTGAGCAGAACTCACCCGTCTTCGCAGAAGGTGGCGAAAGCCTCCAAATCAGGTGCGAGAGCCAATCCCGTGACGTGAAAGTCGTTGGCTCCACCCAGCAGTCGCACATTGCGTCGCACTGACATGTGCCTGAGGGACAAAAAAAGCACAAAACAAAAAATCAGATTCACATTCGGTCACTCAAGTGATTTTCAACAGCTGGGATTGCGTAAAGTGGGCATGTGACTGCGCAATCCCAGAAACAACAAAAAACAGATGATTGACGCTTTCAAAGTCAGCAAAAATTCAAATTAAAGTCAAAACGACGAACTTCAGATGCGATTCGGTCCTGGGAGAAACAGACGATTTCCGCTCGCCAAATCGACAAAATTCATTGCCAAAACCACGACTTTCAGATGCCCATAGGGACCTTAAATCAACGATTTTGAGGGCTTGAATCGATCGTTAGGGCTGTCAAGGTTGTCGGGACGGTAGATACAAAAATAAACAAACCACGTTTTTTTCAAAATCACGTGAGAATCAGTCGGCTGGTTAAATGGGTCCTATAAACAAACGCAGTAGTTTAATTCTCCGAATTAGAGACGGTTAGGAATGCTTGGTTTGCTTAAATGGTTGGCTAATTTCAACACCCGACATCCCTCTGAAACAAACGGGATCTCTTGTGAGTTCGAGGGACTTCTGGAAGCCGATAGAAGCCTTCAATCCCAAATTTCGAAAGTCTGAATGGACGATTTATACCCGTTAATCATAGCCAAAACGAGAATTTCCGATTCTGAAAGGAGCCTTAAATCGACGATTTCGACGACATAGACTTTTCACAAAAAAAACAGACGATTGACAGTATCAGAGTCAACAAAAAGTTGGCCAAACTCAAAACAGGAGCCTTAAATCGACGATTTTGAGAGCTGGAATCGTTCGTTACGATCTACCTACCCTTCAACATCTACATTTTGCTTGATTTACTGTTCATTTCAACAGTAGAGATAGCCTATCGCTAGATATAGATGCATTCGAAATCAACTAGAAGTTACTCAAGGTTACAACGACGATAGGAGCCTTCAATCAGCGTTTTTGAGGTCTTGGAATGTTGGATGCAGTTCGGTCCTGTAGGGGTCGTTCGAGCATATCTTATTTAAATAAACACGCTTTGACAATCAGCTGCATGGTTAAGTGAATTCGGAAATACTCATTAGTTCCTATAGACAAGGCACTTTAAAGATACTTTTGCGAAATCACGATGTCCTTCTTATTTTAGTAATAACGTAGGACGCATAAAGTACATGAAAGGTTTGATAGTCTCAGTCACAGATAGGTAGGCATCGATACACTTAGTGTCCCTACGAGACATAGCTGAACTGATATCTCACACAGTCATCTTCAGCAAAACGGACGATGAACGCTCTCGAAGACAACAAAAAGTTACTCAAAGCCACAACAACGACTTTAAAATGCAGGTAGGAGCCTTAAAGTCATTGGTTTTAAGGACTTGAATCCTTAAATGAGCAACCTCGATCATTTCAAGATCAGTTGAGGACTCATCAGTTCCGCAAAAACGGTGTTCAAATTCTTTGCGAGGATAGTTTAAACTGGGCAGTTCTCGAAATCAGCTCCAAGGCCAAAAGGACGATTTAAATCAATGATTTGGAGGATCTGAAGCGTTATTTACGACAAAAGATTGTTTAGGCATTCCTTGTATAAATAAACAACCTCCGGTATTCCAAAAGACTCCTCTCCCCCGGGTTGGAGAATTAGCCGTCTTTGATTCCTTAAAATCCCCACATTACGTTATACACCAGTCATGAAGTAATTGACCATCTAAAGAAGTTTGAAGGTAACAATCGCTACACCAACACCCCGAGTAGCTCTTGGCAGATGATAGTGAATTCCCAGCTCGTCGCTTTGAACGAAAAGAGGATTAACGCCCTCGGAATTAACAAAGTTAAAACCCTAAATCCACAATTTTAAGGACTTTAATCGTTAGCTGTGATTTGGGCGTAACGCTAAATCAACAAAGAGTTACTCAAAGACGAAACAGTGGATTTCGAAGCCATATATTAAAGATTTTGAGGTTCTGAATATCTAGTTGTGACTTGGTCCTGACAGAAACAGACGACTTACTCTCTGGAAATCGTCGAAAAGTTGCCCAGAGCAACAATAGGAACCTTAAATTGATGAATTTGAAGGTATGAATGGTTGTTGTGGGTTGTTTGATCGTTCCGCCATTTCCAAAACATCAGAAGATTAGCTGGATGATTAAATGAACAATGAAAAACTTGCAATTGGCCCTGTGAACACGTTTGAAGGCAACAAACACAGCATCTACATCTCCAATATCGCCTAAAATGACATTGTTTTCCAGGTTTCAGAGTTCGATGATCTATCTAACAGTTAAACACCCCGAATTTTGAGTCTGCTTGAGCTCTCGATCATTTCAACACCCAACAACCTCTAGGGGGATAGACCCGACTGAGCTAACTCCCTAACAACTCAAACTCTCCGACTAAGCAAAGAAGCCACTCTACGGTGGAAACACGGGGTTATTAAGCCAACTTTCACCTAACATTCCGTACACACATACACACATAAGGGTTGATTATTTTTTCGTGGCGATTATTGATTTTTCCTGTTGATGCGAGCACGCACATGGCAGGGCACCCCGGGCCAATCAACTCGGCGCTGTGATGAGACGCGCAGCACCCACGCACTTGTCTTTCGGGCCTGCGCGCACCGTTGGCCCTGGCAACCGCGGCGACGTGCGCACCACGTCGGAGTTAGTGTGCGCGCGCACAGCCCTGGAGATGGAGCGAAGTAGAGGTACTGACAGGCGGAGGACGGGGAAGCGACAGGCTGGCTAGGGTAGCACTCACGCACGTACGTACTTGTGGTGGCACTTGGCAACGCCTCCTGATGCTGCTGTTATGATGGGGAATGTACTACTTATTTGGGGTGGAAAGTACATTAGTAGGGTAGTCGGACCAACCAGCATCTGATGCAGAAACTGAGCCAATCTGCATTCTGGGCCTATCTCAAGATTGGAATGGAGGATTCATTTAAAAGAAGTCATGATAGAAGGACGTAAAAAGAGCGCTAGAAGTACAAATTCAATACGACTGTGTTTCTTTGTCTTAGGGAAGAAGGGTGTACAAGGTAAGAAAGTCGAGAGTCGGTAGCAGAGTAGATTAGGAGGCTTGTTACTATTTTACGAAGTGGTTTATCTGGCATCTTTCGAAGTAGCCAATTCTACTGAAATCAAATAAGCAGTGGATTTCTTACAAATCAGAAGCCAGCACTTCGAGGTCCTTAAACCGAGGCCAGAACAGTAACGTACCAACAAAAGCGGATGATGGTGTAAGCGGGAACCGACCAGATCGCGCAGCTTCCATCGTAGGAGGAGGTGAGAAGGAAGTCGCCGTCGCGACTGTAGACGGCTCCCGAGATTCTGTGGTGGTGCCGCAGCAGGCGCAGACAACGGAAGAGATGCTCGTCCTGAAAAAGAGGTGTGTAGTGGTCTAGCTGAGATGCCGAATGGTTGACAGTGATACAGACCACTAGCGATCTAAAAAAATTCCTCAAAGTCCCAAAGACGACTTTGAGATGCCTAAAGAAACACCGCTTAGCGCAGAGAGTGGAAAGAGAACAGAACTCACTTTTCACTTCAGCTCAGCTTGACTCCAGGAAGGCACTAAACCTGTCATTGCCTAGTTACCGAACTTTCCCTGTTGCTTTCTAGTTTCTTTACCATCCAGTGTCCTGGTACATCTACTCTCTTCATAAATACCCTAGTCACCTCTTCCTTCACGCTGATGAGGGGTTCTAAGGAGGGAAGAAGGAGGAGCACCGCTTCATGAGCTCAGAAAGCAGAAAGTGGAGTAGGGAAAGAGGGAAACAAGGAGGCGATGGGTTACCTGGAGCACGAGACCAAGGCCCTTCCGATCGCCGAGGAAGAGGTGGCCCTCGAAGGGATGCCACGCAGTCACCGACACCTCGTGGTTGTACGGCAGCCCGCTCTTCTCCCCACTTTGCTACAACCAAGCACAACAATTGTCTATCTTACGACTATTACTTGGGGAATAGCAAGAACACACCTAGTAGAGTCGCGATGTCATGAATAAAGCCATCTAAAGGACTAAAGCTGAGAGAAATTGCATACAAATTTGTAGCGTCAATAGGATGGACAAAATAGTGGAAACACCTAACACAGGTCTGTTCGACTTTAAAAAGATTGGTTTTTTAGAGAGAATCCCAAGACCACGGCTCTTAAAATAAGTGCGGAGCTCAGTGAACACCTACAGAACCCAGTTTCCACAAAAACTGTTCCTCGTCGGGAGCTGTGCAAATCTGGATTCAACCACGGAAGAGACGACAAGTGCTTCAAAGCGAGCATTTCCTCGAGCAGTGGAAAATGTGATTTTCTCTGGCGATGAACGCTCGTCATCTCATTTCCCACCTCAGTTTGCTACAATTGAAGACAGCCGAAAGAAGTATTTATTCCAGGCTGCTGCCTCCTCCAAACCGTAAAACACGACGGCGGGGGTTTAGCGATGATCTGGAGTGGAAGAATAAACACCCTAGACTACTTAGGGACTTTGGGCGACCAAGCTCATTGTCATATTGCTGTTCAATAACTGTTTCCGGAGATAATAAGATGATAATGCTGCACCAATCCATAGAGCAGCTAGAATTGTTAAAGAAGAGGAAGAGGAGGGACATTATAATGAAGTCGATCATCTCATCTGGTCGCCACAACATCATTGGGGAGCATTTATGGTCGATTCCAGAAATTCAAGTAGGAAGTCGCCTATAAAAGACCTGGGTGAGGATGTTTAAATTGGATAGGCAAAAATTATTTATAAACAATTAACAAGTTGTATAAATCAAAGCCTCGGAGAATTAAAGCTGTAATTATTGCCAAAGGTGGACCTACAACATGCTGCTGACTTTTTTCAAGGTGTTTCCATTAATTTGTCCATACACTGTAAATGCTTTTAATACAAAAAACTGTACGGATTAATTCGTTCAAACCGCTTTCAGTTCTTAAAGCGTACTCCCAGCTGCTTGGCTGGTAAGTTTGAAGGCCATTTTTCTGTAAAATCTGTTTTATAAGGTCATAATGAATAATAGAAGTTATCGGAGGAATATCCAAATCACGTTTGCGTGACAAAAGCCATTGAAGATGTTATGAAATCTCCTCTCTATGCAAAGCAACTGACAAAGCTAGATAAGAGGATTAAATTAAGCGCTTTGGGACTACTACAAAAAATTTCATAAGGTCTAACTCTTTCGCCTTTAGTGAGATCTCAACTGGCTTGGCTGATAAGTTTCTAGGCCTTTTTTCGGCAATTGATGACAGCGTTATGATTAAAGTCATTTTCACCCCAAAAAATGCTATGGAAGGAGATAAAATAGACGATTTGAAAGTCGTTCATACCTCATTCAATCGATTCCAACTCTAACGGTCTCGGTTCGTCTTCCGGTCCCACTTAGTAGACACTACAATTTCATTTCATACCTGGACGTGAGCTATCTCTTTTCGAACTGTTCTCACTGATTAGAAAACTCTTCTCCGCAGTATGAGTTCTCTACAAGATGGATTTACTACCCCGTTAAGATGGCCAGATTCACGACTACTGGAAACCTGTGTCCGTTTTGAGTCGTGCACTCACACAATTCGATCGGCTACGGGAACTCCGGTAGCTGGGTTTTGGCAGGCTTTGCGCTTAGCAACTCAACAAGCAGAACTCACAATCACGCGAGAGTAATTAAAAACGAGCTAAAAAGACGCAGACAAACTAATCGATTGGTTTCAGTTTGGTCTGTCTATCCCATTCAGTCGACAGAAGACTCGAACAGAGACTGGAAGCGTGGTAACTCCAAAGTTTATTCAATGAAGTGCAAGGCGTCATAGTAACGACTTAAACAACTGTACATATTGTACAGACAATAAGGGTGAAGATATGTCATAGATACAAAAGAACTCAAAATCAAAATCTCACTACCACTCTCTTAAGTTTCCAAGCTATATTACTAAATTATAAGACCTTGAAAACATAAATTAAGAGCACCCGTTACAGACTAACTAATCGATTCCAACATTGATGGTTTCGCTTTGTCTGCATATCCATTTCAGTCGACAGAAGACTCTAACATCAGTCCTAGGTGTGTTTTATCGCTTCTGAAACTGTCCCCGAGATCAAGAAATCCCTCGCCGTAGTAGAATAGACTAGAAAACCCATCCCTGAAGTCAGCTAGAAGGCGGACCTTGGTGATAAGATAGTGGGGATGGTAGAAGGCAGTTCCACCGACATCAGAGGACGAAGCAGCGGCGGAGGTGGGAGAGGCGACGGTGGCGTACATGTTGCCGTCGTCCCAGATGTCCCAGAGTTTCACCGTGCCGTGGCAACTGGTGGAGGCGAGACGCAGACTCCCCTCCGCCGACATAGCCAGGTGCTCGATCGATTGCCGACCGTCGAAGAGCACCATCTTCGCCAGCGCTGGAAGACAGAAAAAATGTTCCTAAGTTACCCAAAGCCACATCGACGACTTCTAGAAGGCGAAAGACGTCTTAGATCGACGCTTTTGAGGGTTCGAATAGCTAGTTGTGATTGGTTTTTGAAGTCAACAAAAGTTTTAGTCAAAGAAACAAAAAATGACTTTCAGATGCCGATAGGAGTCTTAAGTCGATGCGAGTCAGTTGTGAATTGTACCTGATAGAAATAGTTACCTGAAGACACCACGATCTTGAGAGCCCGTATTTTTCGCTGAGAAGTATCTTGCTTCATTAAACATACCGGACACACTGGTACACGCTGAGTTCACTCCCTTTGGTGAATTTAGCCTCTGTAGCCCCGGGAATACCATAGAATTTGAACTTTTATAATCATAAGGACCTTGGAAAAAACTAGCCAATCAGGTGAGAGTTCGATACAAATACTGGTCACGGTTTGAAAGAATTTTTGAGCGTTTGTATTGAGCAAAATTCTAAGACCATCGACCAACTAAGTTCACATATACCATCATTGGCAGCTCCCGAGGCGTTATTTCATTGTAATAAACACTGAATAAAACACTTCACCAGTGAACACCTACATGAACACAGAAATAGAAGCTGTGTCATTCAGGAGAACCGTGGGTAATCACAAGAAGGCAGGTGTCCATTTAACTCCCTACTGTCCGTTGGAATGTGACCATTTTTTTAATTAGGGAGAGGGAGGCAGAAAGCGATGTGAAGTCCCTGGGCAGCGGACAAAGTTGTAGCCGACATAATGGTCGCTTTTTTGTTGGATGACATGATATGCAATTGACGCAAGAGGCATTTCGCTGGCGGGTGGGTATAGATATGAGAATGATTCAGACAACGATATCACTAAGTTACCAAAAAAGATGCTCTTGGCTGATTTTTTGAGGTTAAATTGAAATCACGTACCTCAGGGCTTTTCAGACGAAGTGGTTGAAGCGTCAGACAAGAGAAAACACAAGAGACTAGGAATTCTGATATTAGTAAAGGCATACTGGTAAAAAAGAACAGACATTATCAACAACTAGGAAGTTTGCGTAAAATCTGCGAATTTTCGCAGTGACACAGAAGCAACAGAAATTGTTTTCAAATAATAAATTTTTTTAAATTTACAAACAAAGCGACTATCCCAGATGGATTCGTCAATACATAGGCCGTAATGCCACCAACAACGGACGAATCAACGAATTTGCATCAAAAAATGAGGAAACTATTTCATCCAGTCATTGGAATGACAAGGATAGAGGGTTACAGCACCAAAAAGTTGTATTTTTATTTTAAAATGAATCTATATATCACAGAGCTGCTGAAAGAAACAGATCGGAAACGGCTTCTTTCAATGACACCAGAAAAAAGTGTGCGAAGTGATCACTTCTTTAATTGAAATTTTATAGAGAAAGCGTACATCGAAAATGTATTCAGACCGAAGGAAAATGTAAACGTTTTATCACTTTACAATTTGAGATTTATCCATCTGAAACTTAACTTTCAATTTAGGGGAAACGGGGGATTTATAATTGAGCGGGGAAGGGTTAAAATCCGCCGAAATTTGTACCTAACAGTCACAAAACAAAAGAATTTATTACAAAAGGTGTATTTTAAAACAAATAATAGTAAAAATGATTTAAAAACACCGAATAAGTAACTAAATTTTTATCAAAATTACATCCAGTCGAGGAAAAGGCTACGCAGATTGAGTTTCAGTAGAAGCACTTAACAGTAAATTAATAAATAAGGTGCCAAAAATATGCTTTTCCGAATTCATAATAAATTTATACACCTCAGGATTGTTGGGACTAACAAAATTAGACGCAAGATAACACGACTTCGAGACGATTAGAACGCCATCAGTAGCACCCACCTCAAAAGGAGAGTAAATCGAAAGAAAAACGGGGCAGCAGCCGAGGTAATTGATGCCAATTTGGCAGAAAAAGGTGATGTAAAGACGCTTTTCCGATTTTAAATTAAATCTACACAGGGTTAACAATGAACGTCAACTTTTGTATTGGTAATGTTAAGTTTCTGGAAATTCCACAGTTTTTATACAACCAAAAGTAGAAACTGTAAGTTGAGATTCAAGTAAAAATGAAGACAAGACAGTGCGAGAAATGAATTATTCTCAAAGGCGAAATCCCAATTTATTTATCTGGACGGAAGAAAAGTTTACTTTTATATACAATGTTTTATAAAAAAATAGTTTAAAATTGGGAAAAAACAGCTGCGAATAAAAAAATGAATTTCCATCATCCAATGCGGAAAGTATTTCATCAACCCCATAAACGACAAGGGTGGAAACAGTGGAGAGAATTCTAGCAGCAGTTTATCCAATAAAAGTAGCAGCAGAAAAAAGTACAGGAAGTATTTTTTGATTTTAAATTGGATTTAAATATTAGAGAACTGTTGGAAGAACTTGATTAGAGGGTAAAACAAAGCGTAAACACAAGATATCATGATTTTTAATCGATTAGATTGCTGACGAATGATGCGACCTATTTAATGGTAATATATATTCTTTAAATTTTGCTGATTCCTTAATTTGTAAAAGCAACATCTCACAGAGTTTTAGAGAAAAATTCAGAATAGATAAAGGACGAAGGAAAAGTGCAAATCATGGCATCGTTTTACCGGACGAAAGAGTTGTGTGAGATTTAATTTTAGCGTTTATAATAACTATACAAACCGAAATTTAACCATTCATAGAAATTTAGTTTTTACATTAGAGCAAATGAGGGATTCGAAAGTAAATATCCACAAAATGCATCACCATTCCCTTTGGAAGGCCCATCAAAGGACGAGGAAGAGACAAGGATACAAAAATTGGAGAAAACTTTGCGTTGTGAACATTAAATTAAAAGAATAAAAAGGGTCCTTTTTAAATTGCGTCTCAGGGGCTGGTGGAAGAAACTGTTCAGGACAAAACAAAGGTTAAACAAAAAATAGGTGAACAGGAGACTTGACCACGTCGAAAATCACAAAGTTGGGTTCCTGGAAATTCTGCAGAAGTAGAAGAAGGCGTGAGAGATGAGTAATTTTCAGTCGTAAAATCTTAGACATAAATAGAAGGGTTCCTAGAAAATGATAATCTCAAACTTACCCATGGAGAGAAACGTGAATTTTAGGGGATTCCTAAGTCACTTTTGGAAGATTTCAAATGATACATTTTGGGAAAACATTGTGACGAACAGCCTCGAAACAAGCTAATGTACAGTAGAATATGAAATATTGAAGTGATCTGAAACACGACCAGCAACGGATTTCGATAAACCAATCTGGCAAATTTTTTAGAAATTAAAGACAGGTACATAAATTTAGCAGGAACAAAAGTTGCTGAAAAGATGCTTCTGTGACTTTAACTTGAATCTAAGTGTCTCAGGGCCGTTGAAAGGAACTAACTCAGAGGCATTTGAGTTTGGAATGCAAAGTTTTTGTTTAAATAAACTCTGATTTAAGTGCAAAGGGACAGGGTTAGTTTCTAACAACTAAACAATTGGAAATTGATGCATAAGAAACAAAAATTCATTTAAAATCAGAACAAATAGAGGCTCCGAACAACACGAATAAGATAGAGTTCCAGGAAATTCTGGAGCTTCTTTCTGTTACGATGGAGAAATAGAAATCGTGGATTTAGACCTAAAGACAAATGCAGATCGTTGCGAAAATTTTACCGAAGTACGAAGCTGAAATTACGATACAAAGGTGTGATAAAATGCGAGCAAATGATTGACAGTTTGTATGTGACAAACACAAGATCGTGTTATTTTGAAACACTTAAAAAGAAGGATTTTTGACAAGTTATGACACACAGACTTGAATCCAACAAATCTTGATCCGAACACCATGAATTTCGGTGTTCACAAGAGGAAATTATTTAATAAAAACGAATGAAAGACAAGATAATAGTGAAAACACCTAACATTTTTGGCATTCATAATATTTTGGTTTATTATCTTGGTTATGTGGTATGTTTAGTTAAACAAACTATTATGACATTAAAAATAATTGGACTTTTAAGGAGGACAAATTGTTGGTGCCCCTCGTGTGGCGGTAGTCACTAGTGTAACTGAAACTGTCCCCCCTCATGTTTGGCGGCATCTCAAGAGGTAATGTCTCAAAAGTACTGAGTGAAACCTTTGCAGTAGAGAAGGGAAAACGTCGTCCTCAGAAAAGCACGAGTCTGGCTTCCGAAAGTCGTACTCTCTCAAATCGAATTAGTAGAGAGGATACCAACATCACGGTACCTAAAATCACTGCAGAACTCCTCAATGAACACCTACAGGACCCAGTCCCTCTGGAGCTGGATTCCATGACGGAAGAGCCGCAAGTAAATGTCCATCAAACAGTGGCAAACGTTTGGAGACAACCGACTTAATAACTTAATCCAGACTACTAGCGGAGGGGTTTTGTGATGATGATCGGGGTAATATTACATCGGACCAACGATTTCCCACTATGGAATAGGAATGAACGACCGAGACTACCGAGGAATCATGGGTGACCAAGTTGTTTTAGGCAGGGATAACGCATTAATAATCCATACAAAAAGAAGTGTGAAAGAATAGAGGCACGAGGAAGATTCCAATGAGGTTGAGCATCTCATCTGACCACCACCACCCACTATCGCCACACCCCATCTACATTAGTTGGGAGCATTTAAGATGAATTTTTTAGGATCCTAGCAAGAAGTCGATTTCCGCAGCCGCCATAGTCTCGAAGGGAACTGAAAAGGGCAACAATTGCTTTAGAAACAATGATTTTTTGTGAATCAATAACTGAGAGAACTGAGTATGTAATTGTCACAGAAGGTGGAAATTCAAAAATTCTTACAATAATATATAAAATGGCAGACTTCTTGGACTTTCAAAGGGGCAGAATCGTTGGTGCTCGTATGCAGGCGCCAGTGTAGCAGACTGCCCCCTCCACTTGGATGCTTGGCTTTTTAAAAGAATAACTTCCGCCTTTGAAAGAGAAGGTAAAACGTCGTCAACGGCTCCCAAAATCACTACAGAGCTCCTCAAAGAACACCTACGGGACATACATTAGACAAATCTGTTCGTCTTAACCTCCACTAAATCTGGATTCCACCACGGAAGAGCCGCAATGAGAAAACCTCTGCTCCTCTCAAAGACGACAAATGTTTCGACAAAGCGTTTAGAGTGGCGCAATAGAAACCTCCTCGTGTATTGGTGCCTCAGACAACCGAAAGAAACACGCAAACCATACTGCCACCTTCGTGCAACCTTAAAATATGGCGGGGGTTCTGTGCTGATGATCTGGGTGCTATTTCTCGGATATCCGCCGCCGGGCCGATGAAATAGCACCCCTCATGGAAGGAGACTTAACAGCCGAGACTATTTAGGAATTTTGGGCGACAAAGTTCATTTTATGGTTGTTCAAGAACCGTAATTGCCACCTTTCACCATGATAGTGCCTCACTAATCCATAGAGCAGCTAGAAGAACTGCAGAAGAATGAGCCGAAATTCCTTTCTAAGCAATTCACAATTCGTATTAATCGAGGCTGTAATTGCCACAAAAGATGTTACCACTACTTTGTCCAATCCTGGTAGCTCCTGGTAGAAAATGAATGAATCAATGGATTTCAATCAACGAAAGCGGAAACCACTGCAACTAATCGAGCGAAGCCAAAGTTTACACAGTTTTGCTTTTAGGTGCCTTGTCGGTCACGCGACCAAAAACAATGACGCGAGTTTCGCATCCAACCAGACGTAACCAAACACCTAGGGTAGAGATCTCGTTTTGACCCAAAAGTAGACCCATTGTGCTGCAAATTCAGGTAGAGGGGGGAGGGTTAAGTCACGCTGTTTACATTACCAAAACGAGGACAAAGTGACAAATCACATGAATCACACACACGCAGACAGTTGAAGGTTCCTTATTGAGACACTGACCAGGCTATACTTTTGCTATTTAAGCAGGTAGAAGTGCCTTCCTAGCTCCACATCTTGAGCGAAACAGATGATTTAAGCCCTCGAAATCAACCAAAAGGTACTCAAAACAACACCAATGACTTCCAGATGCCGACTAGGTAACATTAAAGTTGGACATAAACTGTAGAGGTTGTCTCGGTATTCGCTATGCAAATAAACAATCGCCGTCTTTTCAAAAGCCGGCTTTGAATCCTCATAAGAAAACTCGAAAGTTTTTATAGGCAAAGGGAACCAAAAGATGCCAGAAAAAAGACGACATCTACTCTTTTTGAGTTTAGTGAATTATTTAACAAAGAAGTAGACGATCGGCGCCCGTGAAATGACCAAAAAGTTAACTCAAAACTTTCGGATATCGGTGGGTGTCTTTAATTAAAGATTTGGAGGGTTCGTGTGGTTATTCGCAGTTAAGTCTTGGCAATAAACGACTTCCAAATGCCGAATGGTGCCTTATACTTTTCATTTAGGGGGTTGAATCGTTAGTTGTGACTTGGTACCGACGGAAACGGACGATTAACAGGCTAAAGCAACAAACTTCAGATGCCGGTAGAGGCCTTAAATCAAAGATTTAGGGGGTTAAATCATTGGTCATGACTTGGATCTGACTGTAATAGACAAATAACGGAAAAACGACTTTAGGATGCCAGTATGAGCTTTAAATCACCAATTAGTGTCTTAATTGTTAGAAATAGCCGGCTAACAAAGTAAGCGCCAGTTATTAAATAATCAGGGAGCTGTAAAATAAATGATGCCTGAGAAGATTCCACATAGACCTACTGGAGGAGACGTGTTCCTGGAGGAGTTGGACATTATAGACGTCGATGTAGCCATTTGACTTGGCGACAGCGATGACACAGACGCGGTCACGTTTGGTTACAAGGGACCGCCGTTTAGCCAGACGATGGGGTAGACGACAGCGGGTGATGTCGCCGCGTCCAAAGGCCACGCAGTTCACGCGGACCCCGGCCGAACCCGCGTCCAACGACGCCACCACCATTGACGCTCTGTTACTCCAAAGTCGCGAGGCGTCTGTCTTGGAATCGCCGCTAATCAGAGAGGAAATCAGATCACCCCACAAATTCTGTCCGATTTTTGGATACATAAAACAAAATTGACCAAATGTTACAAAAGTATATTTAATTCATATTTGGTATTTCCAACATAAACCGCTATGCAATAGTCCTAACTTCCTTAAGACAGCTGCAAATTCTACTGCGGAATACCGAAATCTGACTTATAAGACTAAATGGGATTGATCGATTTCATTCCAACTGAAAAGACTCAGTAAAGAATTAACCTATTCAAGAAAAAGCATCAACGGAATGTTATAAAATACATAAGCTTTCAAAAAGGGTTTACATGAACTTATCCATTTACTAAAGTTATTTATGCCAGCACACTTGAGAATCTCTTCGCCGTAGTGTCAAAGATAAGCAGCATCGAGGAACATACTAGACAATGTGACTAAATTATTAGAGATTAAAAATATTAAAAGGTGGTACTATCAATTACATTATAACTTATTTCAATGTTCGCTACACCTGAATGTGGTGAGCGTGGTCTTTACAAAACTGGGATATAAACCAAAACATTCGAGATGAACATACAGCAAAAGTGATGTTCTGCAAATGGTAACACGGTTCTGATCATCCACGATGCCGAAATAATCACCGCATTGAGAGAAAGCACAATAGGTAACTCGTCGATTGGTCAGACTTTCATCGTATAAACGTGTAAATATGGGTTCTAGAAAGTTGTTATTAGTGTGTTTCAGTATTTAAATGTTTACCAGACATTTAATAGCTCGATAATTTTTACTGTTTTGCGTTATCTATACCAGTACATGTGTACCAGTGTAACATCTGCAAAATGTGCCCTTTGAAAACTACCAACAAGAAATGACCTAGAGAGAGCAATATTCAGTTAAAAGCATGGTATATAACGAGTTCACAGGAATTAAAGTCTACTGTCAAAACTCCATAACGCCAAATTTATTTCTCTGTATTATAATTATCACAACTAAACCATGTGTGCTCATTACTTTTTTATTCTTTCATTTCGAGATACCTTTAAGGAATTTCGCTATAAATATAAAAATTACGGATTCATCGAATGCACATGCTCTAGAAAATGGGCACTCGTGTGACAAGAATTTACAGCCTTCACATATTCGCAATTCGTTAGCCATTTCTGACTTTTGAACTAGTATATGAGTTTCAAGCTTGTCTTTAATGTGAATGTCCACCCTCTGCATATGCACTTCATATTTTTCATTTTGCTCTTAATCACACAAGTACCTTACATTACGGATTTTTCGAGCAATGTTTTTATTCAAATTTGTTTTAGCCGTTATGCATATGAAGCGAGACTGTGAATGGTCAACTAACAAGTATAGTTTTCAAGCAAATTTCATGTTAAAATGAGACTAACACATTCTGCCCTGCTTGTGTTTTGTATGAATTATTATTTACGAATACAAACTCGTCACCCATTGTAATAAAATTATTTCTAATAGGGTTACGCAACAAATTTTAAATTGGTTTTGTCTTAAATGATTTCAACGAATACCTCTTTGTGTTTATTTCCACTAAATGAAGACATGCGATAAGTCATTGTGGTCCTGAATGAATAGAAAGAGCTACTCGAAACCGAAAATCACTCATGAATTTGATGCTCTCACTAGGAACCGTAGCACGAAATCGAATATTGACTTCCTGCAGTGCAAAGATCTTCAATTTTTGAAATGGTTCGGTAGACTACATCACAAAACTCTATCCGCGATAAATAAGCGAAGAAAACACCACTGTTCAAAGTCCCGAAATCAAAAAAGAGGCCCAAGGGTCCCACCTAATAAAGAGCTTGAAAAATCCCGAAAAGATAAACCTTCTAGAGTCCATTCCGCCCCTGCTTGTAGCACCACTCCAATTGAAACAGCTAAATCTGGCACTGAGAAAAATTCCGAAGAAATGCAGTCCCCCAAACGGCCCAAATCCAGCTAGAAACCCATTTATAATATACAAATAAAGAACAATTGTTTTTTCATCTTCATTATTTTCGTGATACTTTAATCGGTTGAATGATGTGCGTACAAGTGATTGGGGTAGTTTATTTCCACAAACTGGAGAGAGCAAAAATATATCCATGTTTGGGACAAAATAAAGTACAGATTTTGCTTTTCTTCTCTATTTTGAAAGACTTCATTTCCGCAATCTAGCTCGATTTCTAGCTCAGGAGATTGTCCAAGTCCTCGCTGAAACGCAGTGTCTTGTCGAATTTCAATGCCAAATTGTCTCCGCTCGACTCAACCACCGTCCTTTGCCTCTTTGCAGGCGGTTCGTTTTCCGGTGTCGAGACACAAGACGACCTCGCTTTCACCGGTGCCGGCAGTCCGAAAGCCGAGTCAAAGACGACAGACGCCGACTCTTCTTCCTTCTGAGGGCTGTCCAAAGCCTCCGCAGTCGCCAACATTTTTGCGAGAGCCTCATTCAGACTCTCCAAGGTGATGCTTTCCAACGAAACAATCTTCGGCAGCTTCGTCAGATCAAACCGGGGATCGAGCATCAGTTTCTTCGACACCAGTCCTCGAACGAATCGAAATGGGAGCTCTTCCGGGGACGATTTCGGAGGAGACTTCGACGTTGAGGCCACAGGTGGTGATGGTGGTGGCGGATCGGCTTGAGTCAGTTGACTCGGCAACAGCTCAGACAACGGCGTGGTCATGTCCACCTTTCGCAAGCCCGTGGCGTGATACATGGCGTGGGTTTGACCCCTCCGATGGAGTTCAACGAGCCTCAACGAGGAGACAAGATGCCAAGTCGTTGTTGAGGGACCGGTAGTGTCCGACTGGAAGCCCTCTCTGATTACCGCGATGTGCCGGTTAGCCGAGTACCGCTGGGTGAATGTCTCATCCCCACCAGACTCTCCAATCGACAGCAGAGCGGACTTCTGACAGGGCGAGAAGTTCAGTCCCTCCAGGGCCACTGAATATCGGCGTTTAAAGTCAGCCAACGACCTGCGATTCCTCGTTTCAGTGGGCTCATCTGGGTACTCTGGAGGTTTCCAGAGCACAGGAACCGGGTTCACCCCCAGAGGGACCATTCTCGGGTTGTGGGGGTAGAAGGCAAGCTGTCGAGTCGCTTGTCCCTGAAGGAGAGTGGTGTGTACGCTGCTTGACCGCGCCATACTCAACGAGAAGTTGGCCTGTTCTTTTCCCTCAGTGAGAAGAACAACCACTCGCCCGTTGCGCTTACGTCCCGTCCTTCCAAGACGTTGAATCAGTCGAGCCGGCGACTTGTGAGCGTCGAAGCAGACGATGAGATCGACCTGCCCGACGTCCAGTCCCTCCTCTCCGACACTCGTCGAGACGAGGATGTTCACCCGACCCTCCCGAAAGGCCTCCATCACCTCTAACTGGTCCCGTTGTGTCGTCTTCTTTCTCCGCGAGTCGTTTCTACCATCAGCAGACTGGCCCACAAAGACAGCAGGTTTGAGGAGAGGTGAGTGAGCCTTCAGAATGTCCATTATATCTGCCACAGAATCCCGAAACTGGGTGAAGACAATCGCCCTCGTGCCCCGTTGACTCAGACACGTTGAGCTCGAAAAGTGCTCAACGAGGAGCTCCCGCAGCTTGAGCAGTTTCGGGTGGCCCCCAACACCGTCCGCCTGACTCAGAGTGGACCCAATCTCACCTACGAACTCACTCAGACCCTCTATGTCCCCTAGATCGGTGTTCGAGGTGAGGAACTGGTGTACCGGTTTCAAACCATACTGGGTTAGCAGCTGGATGGCTCGGGCAAAGGCGGAGGCCACTCGGAAGTCCTGCAACACGGCGGGCATGAACGGAGAGAAGCGGTTGGTCTGGGTGAAGGCCTCACGCGCCTTAAGGAGGGCGAAGGGCGCGAGTTTGGCGGGATCAGGGGAGGACCAGAGAGCCCCGCGGTCGCGCAGACGGGTTAGCGGAGGGCGTGCAAAGTCGCAGAGGCGTGCGCGGAGAGCGGAAAGACGCGGATCGAGGCGGACCACCACCGACTCGATGGCCCGCTGGTGGCAGAAGGCGCGCACATCAGGAGAGTCCTCGCTGCGGACTTCTAGGTGTGCTACGAGGAGGTTGGCGATCACCGCTTGAGCGCCCTGGAGGTCGGAGGCTGGTGTCGCAGACAGAGCCACCACGCGGAACTGGCGGTGGTTATAGGGCTCGCCGGTGATTGCTCGCATCACCTGAGGAATATCACAAACAATTTAAGCCTTTGGTTTATCTGATGAACACATATTCCAATGCCGACACTACATTACTTAGTGCTGATTAAACACGATGGCTCGATGTAAACCAGAACAAGAAAATAGCAAGGCCTTAAATCTAGTAATAAGAGGGGAGACTTACTTGACAATACGCATGATTTCCAGTGGCTTTGTGGGCTTCATCAATGACGATGCAGCGAATGGAACTGGCTGGACAAATGCCCGAGACAAGGTCATTTGCAATGACCTGTGGGGTGAGAAAGAAGGCTCGGTAAGATCCATTCCAGAGAGCCGCTCTCTGCTGCGGCGACGTGGTCCCCGTCAACTCGATAGCATCGCCTGGACGCTTGCCAGCGATCGATAAGCCTGTCAGATTTCGACAGGCCACCATTTGTTGGGAGACCAAGGGACGAGTAGGAGCCATGAAGACAACGCAACCGGTTGGGTACCAGCGAAGAAAGTTGTGCATTACAACGGCGGCAATAAGGGTCTTTCCCAAACCGGTGGGGATGCAGACGAGACAGTTTTGGTAGAGGCATCTTTCGGCGATTGAGAACTGATAGGCTCGCATCTCGACAGTGGAGGGATATTGCCATTCATTGCCGGCAGTTAGATCGAAACCGGGAAGTGAGTCGGAGTCATTTGCAGTTGGGGTGTATTGAATAGGCTTGCGTTCGGGAAACTTTGGCTTAGGCTCTTCCACAGGCTCGTTAGCTTCTACATCAGAGTCGTCATTGAAGAGGGATGAAGCGTCAAGCTTTAAATTGTTAATGCCGGAAAATAAGCCATCCATCTAGTACTACAAAGTCACAAAAAATTCGCCAAATCAATAAATAATTGCAAATTAGGAACTAATATCATGATTTCTTAGAAACGTACCGAGTCACATGTATACCTACAAATTTCCAACTGCTACTCGACCTTGAACTGCCGTGTTGAAAATCCCGGGCGTCAAACTCACCAATATTATAAAATATACATTTTGCATCAAAACTTTATATTTTTTAAAATTTATTTTTAATTAGTTAAAATCTTTCAAAGTTTGAGTAGGACAATGGAGGTCATCTCAGGCATTCTCAAGGTGACATTTTGAGTCTGCCTTTATGCTCAGGCTAATTGTTATCTTCTCCAAAATGGGAATGCTTTATCAAAGGGTATGTTAAATTAGCTTAATGTAATCTTTGTTGAGTGTAAATTATAAATGCCTACGTACCTAGGTTTCAAAATCTATATTTGCTATTTAATTAATTTTCCTATGATTATTATCAGACACCAAATGCTCGCAGAACCTTTGCTCTCCATCCATGCTGAAGTCACTTGAACTTATTGCAGACGCATTTATTTGGGATAGCCAAACTTTCCCACGTCCTTACTCCCATCGTTCTGGCCTGCGATGGTATCTTTCATGCGCCTTCCAACTTATCGCCAACTTCGCGAACCTTGTCTTTTGGCGTCTCTTTATCTTCCGCATCGTTCTCCACTTTGTCGGAAAGCATCGTCTGGCCCTCGGTCGTTGCCTCGTTGCCTTTGCAACTATCGGCATATCCACCGTCGTCATCTCCATCTACACCTGTCTTTTACCACTACGGATTTCTCGTTGGCTCAACACCAACTCCTCATCCGAACTGTACTGGCTCCTTGTTCACGCCTTTTTCGGCCATCTTCTGCTTCTTAATATCTCTGTCCACTTCGCCTGTGGTGTTCTTCGCTCCCCGGGAATTGTGGATCCAGTGGATCCCTTTCCACCGGAATTGCCCTTCACGATGTGCTCGAAGTGCCTTCGTCCACGACCTCTGAGGGCTCACCACTGCTCCGTTTGCGGCGTCTGCGTCCTTCGCATGGACCACCACTGCCCCTGGCTTAACAACTGTGTGGGCCTTCGCACCCACCGACACTTCTTCCTCTTCCTGGCTCATTTGGCCGTCGGAATCGTCTACCTCTATGCAGCGGCACTTGGTGACTTCGTGGAACACTCGAGAGCAGTCTGCGAAGCCGACTCCGTGAGTTCTTACCTTTCTGATCAAAACTTTTCAAGTCCTTAAAATCTTCGATTTAGTGGTCCTATCGCCAAAGCGCGCGGTAACTGGTCACGTTCCGATCTGAAGCTTTCCGCCGTTTCCTGTAATAATTGTACACTCTAGAAGAGTTAAAATTAGGACGTCAATTAGGGAGACTGTGTGGTCAGTCGGCTTGAACGATCTGTTTTCTTAGAAGGTCACGGGTAGTGAACTCAGAAGCCTGACTCCAATTTCCCTTTTTAGCTGATCAACTGCCTTGTACACACCACGATTCGAGCACTTTACCGCGTATCGCTACTGGTTCTCGCCTTCGCGCTCTGTCTGCTGGTCTGGCACGGCGGCCTAATTGGGCGTGGGGAGACGAGCGTCGAGCGGCACCACAATCGGCGTCTCAGCCGCCTCCTCCGCCTCCGCTACCACCTGTGCTACCGCAACCCCTTCGACTTCGGCCAGCGCACCAACTGGCTACGCTTCCTCGGCCTTCTACGGCCCGCCGACACCCACAAACCGGCCAACGCTTTCGTCATTGTCTGGAGGGCGGTGAAACACGTTCTCCTGCCGTTGGACTCTGAGCCTTATGACGGAGAAGGATGGGAGTTTGAGACCAACGAGCCAGACGCTGAAAGGGTCTTTGAGGAGCTCAAGCACTTGGATGAGGATTAACTCTCTTTCCCTTCCCACGATCTGTAATCTGATGCGTCTAGACCCTTCTAATCCCACCCTCCTCAATTTTATCTTACGTTTGGATTGGTAATAAATGTGTGATGGCATTTACAGAGATTAGTCTGTCTGCAAGTTCTGATATTCAAAACCATGGAGAATTCATAGTAACGGCATTAATAATCCAGTAAATATATGTTATGAAGTTTATAGCGATGAGGGAAGTTGCACTAGTGATTGAGTCCCTAATTAAATGTACCATTTAGTTACTTGTTTTCGTTATTCAAAATTCGAACAGAACTTACGGGAGGAATGATAAATGCGTACTTACCTTTGTAGTTTATTCCGATACTATATCATCAACTAGATTTAATAGTAAATTAGTGAAATTTATGTAAATTGGAGAATTATATAGCAGCTCTTGCTCACCTTTTTTGCTTTCAGAAGAGAAAGTTGAAATTTGTAACTCTACTTTGCTCCACTTATTCTAACTCCGAGTGAATAAATGAAATCTATGCAGTTAATGTGATAATTAGGCGTTTAACCAAGAATAAAAAGTCGCTTTTGGTCTCATTTACCGAAAATCATTGAACGACAGGGAATAGGAACGGACACTTCATAGACGGTAAAAAAGTCATATAGCACAAGAGAATGAATAGAGTCTAAAGCAGCTTCAGCTCTATTGCAGATTCATAATTTGGAATCTAGTGTTATCGCTTAACAACCGATTTGGCTGCTTTAGGAATAGCAAACTGCAAACTGGTTTAAGTAGCCATACACGACCGCTATAAACGAGGCATCATTGTACAGAAATCCTACACAAGGAGGATTGCCTAAGCTAGACAGATGACAGTGCCTTCCCAGATCGTCATCTTGAGCGAAAAAGACGGTTAATATTCTCTAAATAAAGAAAAGATATTCAATGCCCTAGTGACGACTTTCAATTGCAAAAAGGAACCTTACATAGACCATTTGAAGGGCTATTCAATGTCCCGACGGCAAAAAAGTTAATCAAAGCCACAAAGACGACTTTCGGATTCTAACAGGATTCTCAAATCAGATTTGTATCAAACGGGTACCTTATAATGTCTTTATCTCTCGGTCTCAGAACTCACCTTCTTTTGGGGTAGGATTGCAGCTGACAGGCTGCACTATTATTCTGTCCAATTTGTATCAGCAATCCCCAGTGAAAATAAGAAGTCCTGTTTAAAGAGTGAAAGAGGAAACAGCTCTATAAGAGCGTTTGTTGGGGGCCTCTGGTTATTTCTTGATTCACTTGAAGCTGTGCCAGCCCCTAAGACGAATAATCTATCCTCTCCGGAACTCTTCTTCCTCAAAACTAATTCACCCCATCGGAAACCCTCTTCCCCCTTAAAACTTCTCCTAAGAACTCTTCACCCACAGAATTTCTTTTCCTCAACCTTAGGACATCTACTCCTTTCTCCTCCTCAGAACTCCTCCTCATCCTTAGAACACCTCCTATTCGAACATCGAACTTTTCTGTTACAACTGACAATTCAAACCGTCAACATTGTCTCTTTAAGGTTTCTTTTGACATCTAATAGTCGTTGTTGTGGCTTTGAGTACTTTTTTAGCTGATTTCTAGTAAGATTTAATCGCCTGTTTTGCTCAAGATGACGAGCTGGGAAGGTACTGTCACCTGCCAAGTTTACGTGATCCTTTCTTTGTGGTATTTCAGTACGACGCTGCCTCTTTTATTACCTTACCACTTTATGTAATCTTTACAAAAAGCCATTCTACTTGCAATTAGTGGTACAGGGATAAACATAAAGGCATATTTGTTCGTATAGGTAATTTATAAGAGGATACCTTATTTGAGCTACCCGTGTGTGTGGACTTAACGGGCACTGCTGTGTTGGAGGCCATCGAAGAATAAACAGTTAAATTAACAGCATCTATACCTACGGAAGAGGGCTTTGTTGACATTCATAAATTCGACACAAAGAAAACTGTGGTATTATTTTTCAAGTTAAGCTATATCTCCCTGAATATTTGCATAATAAGGGTAAATTTATTCATGCTAACGACCTAATTTATTTCTCTTCATTTGTAATTATCGTCATGTTTCGTGAAATACCGTATTTTAATTTCTACTTAAATCGCTTAAGTGCAGTGACCTAAACGAGCATGGAGAGTTAGTCGGATTTCAGTGAAAATTGAAATAAAACTCGAAGATGCTGTGATACATTAAATAATACGATTAGTTAACGTTACGTTCGATAACGTCCACAAGGGACAGGAAGCGTGGTAACTCCACAGTTTATTCGACGCAATGCAAGACGACATAGTAACGACCTAAACAAATATGGAAAAGTAAATAAATAATAGTTCAAGATAATCAGAAAAATATTAATACAATTTTGTGAAGATATAACAGAAATTTTAAATAGATAAACGGTTGTTGGAATCTTTATTAGTACCTAACATCTAAATGAGTAAGTCAACATCTCCTCTTTCAGTGTCACCTGAAATTTTTTAGATCATCCCATAAGTTCTGTGGGAATTCGACCTTTTTACTGAACGAAGTTTGGAGAGTATTTGCCATAATGTCTAATGGAACTGGACATTGTTTTTGATATTAAGATGAGTTTAAACGAATGGAAATTGGCAGCTCAACATCCTCAAAAATATACAAAAGTTCCTCAACTTAGAAAATGATTTGTATGAAATATTTCGCCAGGAAAAACATGATCTGTGAAATGGCAATTGAATATAGTTTTTCTAAAAGCTCCCTTTGAAGGTTAAGGTCCTCATAAGTAAATAAACCCTTTCTCTAGTGCAATTTGAGCACTTCAAATGCCTGTATTTCATCTGAAGGGGGCTCTTCCCTTGTCCTACATTTATGATGGCTGTCAGTGAAGCCTTTGTCCCACACGCGCTCCCTTGAACACACTCAAGCCCACCCCCATTCAGGTGGTAGTGGAAGCGAGAGTCTGAACTATCTGTAAGATTGATCCCCGACTTGTCAGAGCAGGCTGACTCCCTTCCTCCTCCTCCTCTCTCTCCCTCTTTCCTCTGCTCACTCACACCCACTCACCTTCTCATTAAACCACAGCGCAGACCCCCAACCCATCCAACCCTACCCTTGTCACCTTTCTCTCCACCAGAACCAGGCTTTCGTCTGCTCAAGACGTCAGTGGGAGCTTTGTCTTTGTCCCCTTTGCCCTCTTCGTCGTGTTTCAACCTGCCCCATCAAATCTCCTACTGTAGTTATTGTACTTTCCTTCTTAAGATAAATCACGTGCTTTTGGGGAATTAAATTTACTTGGGCTGGGAAAGTGAGCTAGTTTTAGCTGATCTAGGTTTTCATAAAAGTCAGGGTTTTCTGAATATATATATATTTCTCTAATGGATTTCTCTTTAAATTAAGACATTTACGACTGCCTTAAGTACACTGGTTTCCTCAAAGGGCAAGAAAAGCCCATCGATCGATCAATTGCACTTAGAGTTGCGAGTAGAAAGCTTCGTCTCTTGTCGATTTCCTATGTCAGAGTTCATGGACCCACAAGGGCAAATTCATCCCGAGTTGGCTAAAATTAACGAAGTAGGGCAATTGGCTACTATTACACCCCCTTACAACGGCCAGCAGTAAACATACTCTAGTTTATGAGAGGGGGAATTATGTACAGACGAACATGGGCATCAATTATTGCAAGATGTCATTTTTAATAGGGATTTTAATCTTTCCTTCCCCGGTTTATTATCCCCTTCTAGATACCAGTACCAAATAGGCTAGGCCAGGCTTATAATAAAATCCCTGCAACCTGTATTCTTTCTCAGCTTTGGGATTTAGTTAGCCCACAAATGGGACAGCTCACCTGGACGAAATCGATACCCCACCATAGAGAGATGATTTCGATCGATTTTAGCCGAGTGCATTCTTGCAAGCAATCCCCAGTGCATCGATCGATTCTCGTTGGCCTTTTATTTAGAAAGAAATGTGATTAAATGAAGAAAAGGGATTTTTAATAGTTACTACTTTTATCTAGATAATTATGCATTTCCTGGGTTCGTTTCGAGTTGAAATCCTTTTCTTGACAATTACTCTTCTTTTAACGAAATAGGAAAATCAAAAGTATAACAAACTTTGTTGCCAATGGTGTCTTCTAAATGGTGTTAGACCGTGAACTTTGCCTAAAACTAACATATTTGGAGTTCACGTTAGCAACAGGTTGAGTGAGTGAGCCCAATTAGCGCTGACAACCGAAGGAGGTAAGGGCACTCACCCCGTCTGTCTAAAATTGCCTCAGCAACCAGGCGGTCACATTTACCAATAAATTAATAATTTTGAGCACTTTACAAAGGAAAACAGGGGCTTCTGTCCACAGTCTAGGACACAATTACTAAATCGAGGCTTCATTGAAAGCCAAAGTTAAAAATATACGTTTTATGTCTTCTTACAGCAAATTTTGAATCTTGGATACTTTACGCCTAAAAAAGGGATTTATATCAACCTTTCGGGATTGATTAAAATGCCCAAAGAAGACCTCTAAATCTTAAACCACATGGCCCCTCCCTGTGAAAAAAAAAATTACAGAAATGGACTTGAAAAGGCAAATAGAATTGACATATATTCATTGCATCAAAAAGGGTAGGAAAAAGACAGCAACCGTCGGCAATTCTATGAGCCAATGGGAAACGAGAGTGCTCACGTTGGTGCTCTTTCTCATTGGAGCTTCAGTTGCAACCCCCCAATTTCCCATTGCGAGGAGGGAAAAAAGAATCGATTTAGTCATTCTCAAGCTAATGACCAGACATAATGTTAGTCGTCGTTCTTATTTCAAACGACAAAGAATGTGAATAGACAAAAAGTAATTCACAAGCTGTCAAAATTGGTCTACTAGCACAAAACACCTTGCTTCACATAGGCATCATGGAGACCAGTGAGTAAGACAGGTGAGGCTAGACATCTGAGGGTTGGAAGGCGAAGTCGAGATGCCTGCCTCGTGCCTGAGCACGACAAGACAGCCGTCCGTGTCTAGCCGGCTGTCCTGGCACCATCTCCACAGGCCATGCCCTCCTCTCATACGACAGTCTAGAAGTGCATTTTAAGCGATGCCAAGAAGAAAGAGACGACTTTGAAGGCGACGACTCAGGACATAGACTAAATATGAATATTATAGAATCGTGGTGGGGAGATGCTTGCTGGATGGATGACAGTGAGTAGGAATCACTGGTACAGAAAGTAAGGGCAAATTTGTGCACCTTTTATATTCCAATTTTGCAATTTTGTATCTTGGCCAAATCACGAGGTCAATTTAGCGCTTACACCCTGTTCTTCCTGTATCCCTTGTCAAGTGCGTGGGCGTTAGTCTAGATATTCCCTTTCCTTGCTTCCCATTTGGGCAGTTGTAAGCGGTTTCTGAAACCCAAAAGCGTTAAAGGGCTATAGAAAAGACAGAGTTGTGGGTTATCAGTGCACCATTCATAAAGGAGATGCATATTTCAATTATGTCAGGGTGTAAAGCGCCCCAGATTTATCGACACCGCCGAAGTTTTCTCCTCTACTTGAGAAGCTAAATTAATAAAAATCTCGTGGGAATTCCAAGAGTTTTACATAATTTTAAAGATTCTGTAGGCTTCTGATTAGAAACAGGGAAGTGGAAAGCAATTTCCTGTTATTAATTACTGTGCATGACATTTGAGAGACGTGCAAAATTGGTTCATTTGAAGGCACAATCCCTATTCAGTGTTTCAAAATGTCTTCAAACTTTCCTAAATGTTTTTGGGGAATTTATGGTAGAGAGGTTAAGTGTGGCTTAAGCCAAACCCCAAGCAGCACTGATTTTTGTACTTCTTTTGTGAATTTGACACAGAGGCCTACCTCACCACTGGGTGAGTCCCAGTGGATATTCGAGGATAGTTGAGTTTGGCTGATCTATCTTTAGAACATTACACAGCCTTTAAAACACCTGATCTCGTATTATGACTTATATAATCAAAGTGAGGCGCTCTTTGATCACCCCCTTTTTAAAGGACCGTTGAACTTCTTAATCTGCCTTCCTGGAGATCTTTATTCTAAATAAAAAATTGATCCATTAGCGAAACTTCAAAAGGGAAATCAACTCTTACTGATTGAAATTAAACTTTCAAGATTTTGAGGCGTGGAATTATCGAACTCTGAGTGAATAGATAAGTATAGTACTAATTACGCATCCGATCATTTTTATCTTATTGTGAAATCATGGTTTATTTTTCTAATGCCTTTTTATCTAACTAAATTTATTCATGTAATTAAAAATCGATGTTTGTTTATTGATATGCCATTCACACATCTATTTATTATAATGTAGAGATGAATATCATCCCTGGAATTGATAATTACTGGGCAATCTGATTTTTGGTTCGCTACCGGTGTAATAAAAATGGCAAAATTCAACTCTGAATAGCTGATTGGTCAATGATCAAGAAGCAGCATCATTTATCGATTTTAGATTGTAAAGCTTCGTCGCGCAAGGTCAGAAGCGAACAATCAGAATAGCAACAGACGGTGACCCAATCTCATCCCCATTTCCCAGTTCAAAATGGTACTTAGAGGGGAGTAATTAACCCGTTGCTATGGCCTCACACACCTAGGCCAGATGGAAATCAATCCAGCTTCTGAGCGATTCCCCCTAACCCTCGATGACCTTTTACTTAGCATCTGCTCATCACATCAGATAAAACAATAAACTGCACGTAACATTGGAAAATATTATTACGGAAAGCCCACCTACTTGAAAAAAACTCTCATGTTTTGCAAACAAACACTGAAGATTTCTGCATCGATAAATCGATTCCAAATTTCACTCTTCGAATGGCATGAGGAAGTGCTTTCAGTCGATAATCCTCATTACACATGGAATATCTCAAACTATTTATCCAACATGGTTGAATTGGAGTTAGTGAAGGCAAATTTCTCAACTCAGGTGTCTGTACTGGTGGTCAAGCAACCAGTCTTCGTTGGTCATTGTGTCAGATGAGAATGGCCAGACTGCCTCACTCCTCACACACGAGTCAGTTGTCGCTGGTAATGGGATAGTGTTATATTCAGCTGGTGATCGATACGTGAAACCTGTGCCATAAAACTCAAAATCTGCGTTACTTATGCTGTCTTTATTCTTTATCCATTCTGCTTAAATCAGGCTTAGGCTTATCCACTGTCCAACCCTCCTAATGTTTACGCGACGCCACTGGACAAATTATCAATTATTTTAAAATGGTCAAATTTTGGGCATCGTTTCAATCTCTTTCTGGGGTAAAACAGCCTTTGACCGAACATTGTTCATCGATTTCCAATAGGGAAGGGGGGTCAAATCGAAAGGCCGACAGACGGTGACCTCTGTTTTAATGATTGCCCGTAAAGGGGAAAACGAAGTAAACACAGGGGTCATTGAGTCACCACCACAACGACCACCATAAACAGTAGGTGAACTCTTCAGAATGGTGTTTGTGTAATCTATGAATGAATCTGCCCTAGCAACATCAGATAAGAGGAGTAAAATGCCTGCTTCACATGGCTCAGTTATTCAACAAAGTTGTTTCAGGTTGAGGAAGGGCAAGTTTGGTGAATGCCAGTGGAAGTTCCTTTTATCAGCATTAGTCAAGCATCACAAGTGTTTTCAATTTTCATATTAGCCGGGAAAAAACAAGTAGCCTTAAAAGTATAGCCAGTTTTTTTGAAGTGCTTTTAGAAGGACAAATGTGATAAACTTCTGAACACAGGAATTAATTTTACAAGCAGGAAAAACCTGATTATTCAACCTGAAAATGCATGTAGAGAGGTCATTAACAGCGAAAATTTTGGCGACAAAATGTACTTAATCGAGTCGTCTTGTCAACTGCTGAATTAGACAACATACTGGGTTCATGTTTTGGTACTAACAGCACAGCCACAGGCTATGAAAATAAAACAGGGAGTAAATTTCCACACTGATTAATCCATAGAGGGGTTAGCACAATATTGGCACAGCGTACATGGAGGAGAGGCATTCAGTCGATATTCCTTTCATATGTAATTATACAAGGAACGTCGCAAACTTGCTCAATAAACACTTAACATCCTTAGCCAATAGAACCAGTTAAAAGTTTAACATATTTATTTGGCTCTACTGTACAAGAGAGATGATCGAAAAGGGCAAATTGAGATGACGCGTTGGCAACTGCCTCACAAGATATCAGCAACCGACTGAAAATTGGCTCCCACGTGGAAGCCGAAGGAGAATGGACGAGAGACCTGCTCTTAGCTGTCTCAACTTATCAAGACAAACAATTAAACTGCCAATATCATTATTTCCCAACAAACTTAGCAATAGACACAAATGTAGTGATTGATAAACAAGGAACAAATTTATGATTCCACCACAAGGATTTAAATATCTGTAACAGAATTTAATCAAAAAGTAGGAAGCCTTTGCATCCTTGCCTGTCAAGCCACTTCATTTAAAAGCCTCAAGGAATCCAAGTGAATCCATCCCAAAGATAATAAAAATGTCTTGCTACACGAATAAACAAATCTTAATACAAAATAAACGACTATGTACGGAAAGAGCCGGCGAAAATAGCACAGGGTTGGACTTTGTCTACACATTCGCCCATGGCTGGGGAGACTTATGAGGTGTGAGTGGATGCGAGGAATTTGGAGTCGACGGTGGCGCCGCTAAGGAGACACCGCTGCCACTGCTGCTGGCGGCCGCCGCCGCCGACGAGACGATGTGGTCGTCAGTGTGGAGGTCGTGGAGGAGTTCCTCCCGTCTCCGCTGCTCCACTGTCTCATCCTCCTTCTCCGCCTGCTCGGCCTCCTGCTGCCGCTGCAGCTCACGACGTCGGAAGCGGAGGAAGTCGAGGGCCTCGGATGAGGTGAGGCGCACCTCCACGTGTTGGTGGCTAGTGGGCGTTGGGATGTTCGGGTGCAGTGCCACCATGTGGCGCATCAGGTGGTCCTTGCGGTAGTACGCACGACCGCACAACCGACAGCCGAAGGGCTTGAAGCCCACGTGGCGCAGGGCGTGGCGCTGCAGGTTCGAACGCTGCGTGAAATGCGCGTGGCACTCGTGGCACTCGTACGACCCGTGTGTCGCCCGCGTGTGCCGCTCCAACTCGCCCAGACTCCCGAACGTCGCTTCCTCACACAGGTTGCACACGAACCGCCTGCCAGTCCGTGATCCAGTCTTCACACCAGAAGACGACCGACCTCCGCCACCACCACCATCACCGCCACTGACTCGCATCCTCTTGGCAGGCGGAAGAGGACTTAGAGGCGTCACAGACACATCTACTACCGACTTCAGCTGCTGTTGTGCCTGGGGCAGACTAGGAGGAGTGGTGCTAGTAGGAACGAGGCCTGAATTGGCCATTCTGGTGAGCGCTTCCGCAAACAGCAGCCCAAAGTTGGGTGTAGGTAGCAGGTCCACCTGCTGTTGCTGTTGCTGCTCCTGCTGCTGCTCCTGTGGCGGTTTCTCAGGCGTGTTGAGCCTCGAGCTGCCCAGTGAACCACCCACAGAGAGGTCCAATACTTCGTCTTCTTTCTCCATTCGACTTGGCCTCTGGCTTCTCCATTGTCTACCTGGCTCCTGCTTCAGGGATGATTCAACGCTGTCAGCACTAGAAGCCGAGATCTTCCTTGGACGATAGGCCTTCCTCTTCGAAGCCCGTGGACTGCATTGTGGAGAGACGTGAGATTCGCCTCTCTCATCGTCGAAATTTACTTCCACAAATTCCCCATTGTTAATGTGGATGGAGAGCCTTCCCAGAATTGTGAAATTAGGAGGACATTTTTGTCTCAGGGTTTTTATAATAGCCTCTCGAAGTGAGGTGCTCAAGTTCTCCTTAGCTTTGTCTTTATCGTTCTCCTCTTCTGGGGATTTGGGATATAATTCCGGTTGATTTCTTGACACAGACTGCTTCATGCTATCACCAGCAATATCATTATCCACTTTATTTTGTACGACCAAATTTAATGCAGATTCAGAGCTCACGTCCATCAGAACCATCAACGCTGCGATCTAGCACGCAAATGACGCATTACGCCACAATCGGAGTGTTTTAATACGGATGCAGCCAATCACGACATTGTTGCTTATCATTGGACAAATCTCTAGCCAATCATTATTGCTGGCCAATCTCTGTCCAGTTATGTGAATTACAGTTCTAACACAATCGCATTGATGAGGAAACTCGCTAAATTCAGTCAAATAAATTTACCACTTTTAAATCTTCAGCGAACAACTAAAAGTAGTAATTTCATATTTTGTGGTTCTTCCTTTTTCTTTACATTTTCAATTTAAACATGCAATTAAGTCCTTCCATGATCGAAGCACCTAGAAGTTGCTTATATTTGTCGTCTCAGACACGTCCACGTGCCTCATGGACTGTTTAATCAATTCATCTAAGTGATCTTCCGCCTCTGTTTATCCATCGAAGCTTTCCTTGATTTTGAAAAAAAGTTACTCGCATGCATAAGTACCCTTCGGGAAGTTGGTCTTGGGGCCCCTCATTAGATCTGCTGACTGCTTCGTATCCCTATGCATCCCCGTCACGCCTGAGTAAGAAATTGCTCGGACGATATTCCTCATCTCCCTCTTGTGGATAAAGGGTCTCCTCGCTCGAGTTCATTTTACTTCATTTTTTGGGAAATTTTATCCGGTTTTGAGGCAAAGGTTAAATGGCTAGGTAGAGATTAATAAACGGATTAACTATTGTCTTATTTATTTATTAGGAGAACTACAAACGTGACATAATCACAAATCTAAATCTGGTATTTGCAGGCAAGTATTATAACCCTAGTAATCTCACCCACCTCCAGGTAGGTGACTTATCTGGATTCAGAGTAACCCAAATCTGCCTAAAGCCACCGTGTGTTTGCACAACTTGGGTGGGTGTTTGGACAGCTGAATGAACCCCCCGGTGACAGGTGCAACTCGTGGGTGTGGATGTGGGTGCTTTGCTCCCCTTCTCCGTGGAGCTGGTTTTACAGAGTGCTGACATTTGTAAACTAACCCTGCCCATAGTAGGCGACAGTGTTTATCCCGGTGAGGGGATAGCATATACACTTGCGTTGCTACCCCTCAGAATTTTG